>JABUQX010041086.1:2500-15000 GCA_015478945.1 Trachelipus rathkii | reverse complement strand
CAACTTTGATAGTGTCATCTTTGGTATTTTTCTCTTAACAGTTCCTTTGATGACTCAGACTATTGATGGTTCAACTTCCCAGTGGTTCCCAATCATAATGTAGAATTATCTAGTATGTTCTATTAGTGTTCTGAGTAGATGAGGTACCAGGTGAAGGTGCCAAGTGATGCCAATGAGGTACCAATGAGTGCCAATGCGTGCCAAAAGTGAGGTGCCAAGTGAGTGCCAATGAGTGCCAAGTGAGTGCCACATAGTGCCAACTGAGTGCCACATAGTGCCAACTGAGTGCCACTTTTTTCAAGCCTTTTCTAGCCTCCCCTGAGACTAGAATAGCCCTAATATGGGTGTCTACCCCTAGGTTATAAGGTATGAATCGATTGGTGTATATTACAGAAGTTGCTAGGATGTCTTCCTACTATGATTAGTCTTTTTTAACCTTTATAGATTATATGTCACTTATACACACATACACTATGACACTTATACACACATACACTATGTCACTTATACACACATACACTATGACACTTATACACACATTCACTATGACACTTATACACACTTACACTCACCCGTAGACACTTACACTCATCCATAGACACTTACACTCACCCATAGACACTTACACTTACCCTTAGACACTTGCGATTGGTGTATATTATAAGTTGCTAGGATGTTTCCTACTATGAGTTAGCATTTTCTAACCTCTTCTAACCTTTTCTACCCTACATCATAGAACAGAGCTAATATTGATGTCTTCCCCTAGGTCATAATTGGAACACCAAGGCGCAGCATGCGCCCTCCGCGCAAAGACAGTCAACCCCGCACCCGCAGGTGCGACCCGCCGCGTCCCCGTTCCCGCGTTCCCGCCGCCGCGTGCGCCCGCAGGCGCAGTATTTCCGCGTACCCGCCCGCCGCGTGTGCCCGCAGGCACAATATTCCCGCGCGAATGAAAAATATATATATACTATGAGTCATTCATTTTTATTTCATACTTAAACATTTTTATTAACATTATTTTTCTTTTATATTTTTTACTTAATACTTTTTAATTTATAAATTTTTAAAAATTGTATGTAAGAAGAAAAAACCAGAGTGTCTGATATATAAACATTTTATTTTACTACAATTGTACGAAATTTTATTAAAAACATTAACATTACATACCTTAAAGCAGTAAATCAGTAAATCAATAGAGGTGTTACCTAACACCTAAGGGATTAGTATGCTTTTGTTTTACTGCTTTACTGCTTTAACTCATGTTTTACTGCTTTAACTCATATGTTTTACTGCTTTAACTCACATATTTATTAAAATTACATACCTTAAAGCAGTAAATAAGTAAATCAATAGAGGTGTTACATAGCAACAAGGGTTAGTATGCTTTTGTTTTACTGCTTTACTGCTTTAACTCATGTTTTACTGCTTTAACTCATATGTTTTACTGCTTTAACTCATATATTTATTAACATTACATACCTTAAAGCAGTAAATCAGTAAATCAATAGAGGTGTTACATAGCAACAAGGGGTTAGTATGCTTTTGTTTTACTGCTTTACTGTTTTAACTCATGTTTTACTGCTTTAACTCATATGGTTTACTGCTTTAACTCATATATTTATTAACATTACATACCTTAAAGCAGTAAATCAGTAAATCAATAGAGGTGTTACATAGCAACAAAGGGGGTTAGTATGCTTTTGTTTTACTGCTTTACTGCTTTAACTCATGTTTTACTGCTTTAACTCATATGTTTTACTGCTTTAACTCATGTTTTACTGCTTTAACTCATATGTTTTACTGCTTTAACTCATATATTTATTAACATTATGTTTTTTATTTTGTTTTAATACTTTTTATTTATTTTATTATTATTTTTATTTATTTTTATTATTATTTTTATTATTTTTATTATTTTATTTTTATTTTTATTATTATACTTAGTGTTATTTACTTCATGCCTATTGTTATTATTATTTAGAACACACATACACACACACGCACACACACACACACATACACACACAAACACACACACACACACACACACACACACACACACTTACATATACATATAACGTATAATTTATTAAAACATTTTATTTTTATTTTTATTATTATACTTAGTGTTATTTACTTCATGCCTATTGTTATTATTATTTAGAACACACATACACACACACACACACACACACACACACACACACACACACACACACACACACACACACACACACACACACACACACACACACACGCACACTCACTTACACATATAACGTATAATTTATTAAAACATTTTATGTTTTAATTAAACACGTACATTTACATTACTCATTCAAATATAACTAAAATTATTTCAAAGTTTCTTAAAACTTCTATAATAAATCAATCATTATCTTTGAAAAAAATTTATTATTAACTGTTAATACTTTTGTTTATAAATTTTATAACGAACAAGTTTTAAAAGAACTTTTTACTAAAATTTTATGAAATTTTATTAAAAACATTTTTACGTACCTTAAAGCAATAAATCAGTAAATCAGTATGGTGTTCTACTAGCACCCCATAAGCTATGCCACGTTTTGTTCTATTGACTTACTGCTTTACATCATCTTTAGCCATGTAATAAGTATAAAAATAACAAAATAAGTTCTTCTCTGCTAGCATAACATGTATTTTATTAAAATCATTCTAAGTTTTTATTTAAAAATAACAATTATTCACTTACATTTATATTATTCGCTCGATGTTAACTAAAAATATTTCAAAGTTTTTTTAAATAATTCGGATTTTCTTTATTATTATTATTATTATCTATGTACATTGACAATCCATCACGAGAAAACACAACAACCCGCACTCCTTACAGGAAACTGACCTCTCCTGTAAAATGTGTTGAAATAACTACTTTAGGCCTAAATTTAAGATAATGTACCTCGGGGCGATTTAGGCCTAATTCCAGGTCAAAAAATATATTTCAAACTGACCTTTTTCTGTAAAATGTGGTGCAATAACTACGTTAGGCCTAAATTTAGGCCTAAATTTAGGCCTAAATTTAGGATAAACCTTTTTGTATCACAGGCGGATTTAAGCCTAATACCAGGTCAAAAGGTAATTCCAGTATAGACAAGAATCATTGTTATTATTATTATTTTATAAATATATTTCAAACTGAAACATACTGGATCGGTAAGATCCTTTAAGCAGGTAAGAAGGAAATGTTTTCCTTACTTGTGATTGGTCGGAGTAATCCTTATCTCTATATGACCTCGTATGTGATTGGTCGAGAATTATTTTATCGTCTTTTGAAAATTAACTTTGTTCTTTAAACTTGTATTTGAGCAGGTGTGTTTTATTATCTTTTAGACCCCAACTCATTTTAAAATCATAGTCATTTTAGCTGTTAAGCGATGCACAAGTTATCTGATTTGTATTAAAAGTGTTTTATTTTTACTAAGTGTATATCATATTTATAATAAATACTTACATTGAGGAATAATTATTAATTTCACTAGAATAGATAATAATTAATTCACTTTTATAGTAGATCACGTGAAGCAAAACGCAAGAGCGCCCGCAAGCGCGACCCGGTGAGGAACCGACGCATGAACCCGCCGGCGTAATATTACTACGCGGTCGCGAAAATATGGAGCGTTGTATTTCAAAGTGGTAGGGCATACATCCTAGAGGTTGATATCTTTTGGACACCGTCCCATTCAGTATGTATAATATTAGTTTGTGTACTGTATCAAGGTATATTTACGAACCTTATAACATGTGTTCAAGCGCATTAGTTTATTTAAAGTCCTGGTATATCAGTGTTTATTACAAACCAAGGGAGATATTCTCGATGGTTGCCGAATGCATACAACATCTGATATAGAAGAGGTATGAACTTACATACTTCGATGTAATTTTGAAGTATAATGATATGATACCAATACTGGAAATCCATAAAGAGAAATTACGGTTTGTACAATGAGGGGAAGTTTATTATGCATGTACACGCATTGTGTATTTAATTAATATAGTAATTATGTAATAATATTTTAGATTAAACAACTTTTTTCATAACTTATACATAAAGAAGATTAAAACCGTAAAGACATACCTTGAAAAGGGAGGGAATGGGATAACTTCTATACATTAACTCTACGTCGTATATAGGTGTAGCTTTAAGGCATATAAAACTTGTTTTACATTCCTTAAAGTAATAAGATCTTAAAGGCATACCACAAAGAGGAACATGGCCTACGTCACAGCCGGAGTATTTGTTCTATTTCCCTCAAGGAATTATAACTTTAGGATAAATAAAACAAACTGCTTTTCTACAAAACAAAATGTTCTTTTCAAAACTAAATGTTTTTCAAGAAACTTTACCAGTGAAATGGTATTTTCTATAATAAAATTAAAAATGTTCAAGTAAGAAATAAAATGAACGATTCATAATATAGGAAACGGTATATTTGAAAATACAAAAATGATGTATGCCCTACCACTTTGAAATACAACGCTCCATATTTTCGCGACCGCGTAGTAATATTACGCCGGCGGGTTCATGCGTCGGTTCCGCACCGGGTCGCGCTTGCGGGCGCTCTTGCGTTTTGCTTCACGTGATCTACTATAAATCTAGTGAATTAATTATTATCTATTCTAGTGAAATTAATAATTATTCCTCAATGTAAGTATTTATTATAAATATGATATACACTTAGTAAAAATAAAACACTTTTAATACAAATCAGATAACTTGTGCACCGCTTAACAGCTAAAATGACTATGATTTTAAAATGAGTTTGGGTCTAAAAGATAATAAAACACACCTGCTCAAATACAAGTTTAAAGAACAAAGTTAATTTTCAAAAGACGATAAAATAATTCTCGACCAATCACATACGAGGTCATATAGAGATAAGGATTACTCCGACCAATCACAAGTAAGGAAAACATTTCCTTCTTACCTGCTTAAAGGATCTTACCGATCCAGCATGTTTCAGTTTGAAATATATTTATAAAATAATAATAATAACAATGATTCTTGTCTATACTGGAATTACCTTTTGACCTGGTATTAGGCTTAAATCAGCCTGGGATACAAAAAGGCTTATCCTAAATTTAGTTATTGCACCACATTTTACAGAAAAATTTAGTTATTGCACCACATTTTACAGAAAAAGGTCAGTTTGAAATATATTTTGACCTGGAATTAGGCCTAAATCGCCCCGGGATACAAAAAGGATTATCCTAAATTTAGGCCTAAAGTAGTTATTTCAACACATTTTACAGAGAGGTCAGTTTCGTATCTGTAAGGAGTGCGGGTTGTTGTGTTTTCTCGTGATGGATTGTCAATGTACATAGATAATAATAATAATAATAAAGAAAATCCGAATTATTTAAAAAACTTTGAAATATTTTTAGTTAACATCGAGCGAATAATATAAATGTAAGTGAATAATTGTTATTTTTAAATAAAAACTTAGAATGATTTTAATAAAATACATGTTATGGTAGCAGAGAAGAACTTATTTTGTTATTTTTATACTTATTACATGGCTAAAGATGATGTAAAGCAGTAAGTCAATAGAACAAAACGTGGCATAGCTTGGTGTAGAGGGGTGCTAGGGGCTGGCCTTACTGATTTACTGATTTATTGCTTTAAGGTGCGTAAAATATATGTTTTTAATAAAATTTCATAAAATTTTAGTAAAAGTTATTTTAAAACTTGATAGTTATAAAATTTATAAACAAAAAGTATTAACAGTTAATAATAAATTCTTTGTTCAAAGATAATGATTGATTTATTATAGAAGTTTTAAGAAACTTTGAAATAATTTAGTTATAATTGAATGAGTAATATAAATGTGCGTGTTTAATTAAAGCTTGCAAATCTTTAATAAATTATACACGTTATATGTATATAGTGAGGTGTGTGTGTGTGTGTGTGTGTGTGTGTGTGCGTTTGTGTGTGTGTGTGTGTGTGTGTGTGTGTGTGTTCTAAATAATAATAACAATAGGCATGAAGTAAATAGCACTAAGTATAATAATAAAAATAAAAATAAAATGTTTTAATAAATTATACGTTATATGTATAAGTGTAAGTGTAAGTGTGTGTGTGTGTGTGTGTGTGTGTGTGTGTGTGTGTGTGTGTGTGTGTGTGTGTGTGTGTGTGTGTGTGTGTGTGTGTGTGTGTGTGTGTTCTAAATAATAATAACAATAGGCATGAAGTAAATAACACTAAAAGTATAATAATAATAAAATAAAATAATAAAAATAATAAAAATAATAATAAAAATAAATAAAAATAATAATAAAATAAATAAAAAGTATTAAAACAAAATAAAAAACATAATGTTAATAAATATATGAGTTAAAGCAGTAAAACATATGAGTTAAAGCAGTAAAACATGAGTTAAAGCAGTAAAACATATGAGTTAAAGCAGTAAAACATGAGTTAAAGCAGTAAAGCAGTAAAACAAAAGCATACTAATCCCCTTGTTGCTATGTAACACCTCTATTGATTTACTGATTTACTGCTTTAAAGGTATGTGTTAATAAATATATGAGAGTTAAAGCAGTAAAACATATGAGTTAAAGCAGTAAAACATGAGTTAAAACAGTAAAACAGTAAAACAAAAGCATACTAACCCCTTGTTGCTATGTAACACCTCTATTGATTTACTGATTTACTGCTTTAAGGTATGTAATGTTAATAAATATATGAGTTAAAGCAGTAAAACATATGAGTTAAAGCAGTAAAACATGAGTTAAAGCAGTAAAGCAGTAAAAACAAAAGCATACTAACCCCTTGTTGCTATGTAACACCTCTATTGATTTACTGATTTACTGCTTTAAGGTATGTAATGTAATAAATATGTGAGTTAAAGCAGTAAAACATATGAGTTAAAGCAGTAAAACATGAGTTAAAGCAGTAAAGCAGTAAAACAAAAGCATACTAATCCCTTAGGTGTTAGGTAACACCTCTATTGATTTACTGATTTACTGCTTTAAGGTATGTAATGTTAATGTTTTTAATAAAATTTCGTACAATTGTAGTAAAATAAAATGTTTATATATCAGACACTCTGGTTTTTTTCTTCTTACATACAATTTTTAAAAATTTATAAATTAAAAAGTATTAAGTAAAAATATAAAAGAAAAATAATGTTAATAAAAATGTTTAAGTATGAAATAAAAATGAATGACTCATAGTAAATATATATTTTTCATTCGCGCGGGAATATTGCGCCTGCGGGCGCACGCGGCGGGCGGGAACGCGGAAATATTGCGCCTGCGGGCGCACGCAGCGGGCAGGGAACGCGGCGGACGGGGACTGACAGGTCACCTGCAGGGTGCAGGGTTGACTGGCTCTTTTTACGGAGGGGCACATGCTGCGCCTTGGTGTTCAATTATGACCTAGGGGAGAGACATCAATATTAGCTCTTGTTCTATGATGTAGAATTTAGAAAAGGTTAGAAGAGGTTAGAAAATGCTAACTCATAAGTAGGAAACATCCTAGCAACTTATAATATACACCAATCACGCAAGTGTCTAAGGAGTAAAAGTGTAAAGTGTCTATGGGTAAGGTGTAAGTGTGTCCCATGGATGAGTGTAAGTGTCACGGGTGGTGTAAAGAGTGTGTATAAGTGTCATAGTGAATGTGTGTATAAGTGTCATAGTGTATGTGTGTATAAGTGACATAGTGTATGTGTGTATAAGTGTCATAGTGTATGTGTGTATAAGTGACATAGTGTGTATAAGTGTTAGAAAAAGACTAACTCATAGTAGGAAGCATCCTAGCAACTTGTAATATACACCAATCGATTCCTCATACCTTATAACCTAGGAGTAGACACCCATATTAGGGCTATTCTAGGCTCAGGGGAGGCTAGAAAAGGCTTGAAAAAAGTGGCACTCAGTTGGCACTATGTGGCACTCAGTTGGCACTCTGTGGCACTCACTTGGCACTCACTTGGCACTCATTGGCACTCATTGGCACTCATTGGCACTCACTTGGCACTCACCTGGCACTCATAGAATACTCATAGAACACTAATAGAACATCACTAGATACTCCTTACGGTGATTGGGAACCATCAAAATGTACTGAACCATCAATAAATCTGAGTCATCAAAGCTGAACCAACAATATAGGTACCATCAAAGATGACACCATCAAAGTTGAGCCATAAAAGTTGAGCCATCAAAGTTGAGCCATCAACAAAGGTGAGGCATCAAAGCTGGGGCATTAAAGTTGAGGCATCAAAGTTGGGGCATCAAAGTTGAGGCATCAAAGCTGAGGCATCAAAATTGTACCGTAGAATACAAAAGGGTTGACCGTAAAATTAGGGTTCTCAAAATTGCCCCATGGAAGACCAAAGGGTTGGTCGAAAAATTAGGTCCGCCGAAAATTAGGGACGGCCAAAAATTAGGGTGGGACAAAATTGACCCATGGAAGACCAAAGGGTTGGTACTGTGTTTGTACGTGTGTATAAGTGTAAATGTGTAAGCTAGGGGTACGATGGGTGAGTGTAAGTGTCATAGTGAATGTATGTATAAGTGTAAGTGTGTGTGTGTGTATGTGTGTGTGTGTGTGTGTGTGTGTGTGTGTGTGTGCGCGCGCGTGTGTAGATGTGACCGAAATATCAAAAAATAGGGCTAAGCCCCTAAAGGGAGCCCAAAAATTAGGGTGGGCCAAAATTGACCCATGGAAGACCAAAGGGTTGGTAGTGTGTTTGTACGTGTGTATAAGTGTAAATGTAAGTGTAAGTATCTATGGGAGAGTGTAAGTGTCATAGTGAATGTATGTATAAGTGTAAGTGTGTGTGTGTGTGTGTGTGTGTGTGCGTAAGTAAATCTGTGTGTGTGTAAGTAAATCTGTGTGTGAGTGTAAGTAAATCTGTGTGTGTGTAAGTAAATCTGTGTGTGAGTGTAAGTAAATCTGTGTGAGTGTAAGTAAATCTGTGTGTGAGTGTAAGGAAATCTGTGTGTGTAAGTAAATCTGTGAAAATTGTACCGTAGAATACACAAGGGTTGACCGAAATATCAAAAAATAGGGCTAAGCCCCTAAAGGATGGCCAAAAATTAGGGTGGGCCAAAATTGACCCATGGAAGACCAAAGGGTTGGTCGAAAAAATTAGGGTGGGGTACGTACAACGGTTGCCCCGCAACCATTTGGCTAGCTCTATCTGAAGGGTTGCCAAAAATTAGGGTTGCCAAAAAATTAGGGTTCTCAAAAAATTTGGGTTCTCAAAAAATTTGGGTTCTCAAAAAAATTAGGGTTCTCAAAAAATAGGGTTCTCAAAAAAGGTCAAGGCCCAAAAAGGTCAAGGGCAGGTAAAAATTTGGGCCCAAAAAAGGTCAAGGCCCAAAAAAAGTTAAGGTAAAAAATTCAGGTTGACCAAAAAGGTCAAGGCCAAAAAAGGTCAAGGTCAGGTAAAAATCGCGTTGGTCATTTTGACCATCGTCGTGCGGAATCCATCTCCTACTACTGACAGTTGTGGGTTATCTGAGGAGAAACTAAGAGAGAGAAAGAGATAACAATTTTAGGAAAGGACTAGAAAGGGCTGAGTAGAAGAACATTATTTTTATTTGTGATATGGAGGAAATAGATTATACACGATACCAGAATGAAATAAAAGTAGCAAGAGTTTCTGAAACTTGAAAAGGGTTGTAATTCTTGAAGGCAGCATCCCTGTGGTGAATAGCACGAAATCAAGCAGAGTTTAACCAAGGTTTATAATTTCTATTTAATGGAAAGGAGGATGAAATAATATACGCCTCAATGCTATAGTGAATCATTTTGGTTATGCGCTCTGTGTACTCCACAGGAACATTCTTGCCGAATTAGTAATATATATATATATATATATATATATATATATATATATATATATATATATATATATATATATATATATATATATATATATATATATATGTAATATATATATATATATATATATATATATATATATATATATATATATATATATCAGAGCTGGGCGTTGCGCCACCAAGTTGCGCCTATGCGCCTATGGCGCACTATCAATTCGTAGGCGCAAAGGCGCATAGGCGCAACAATTTTTAAAAAGGCGGACTAAGCAAAGGCGCACAGCCAATTCTGTGCGCCTATAGCCGCGCCTATGAACAGGAACAAAGCATTTTTTTTACCCTTAAAAGTTAGAACTTAGAAGCTTGGCAAACTTGTATCATTCTAGCCCGGTGTAAAAACACATATATATACTTATATATCATATATATATATATATATATATATATATATATATATATATATATATATATATATATATATATATATATAACTATCTTATATATATATATATATATATATATATATATATATAACTGGTTCAGTAGTTCTTAACTACAAATAAATTGGCAACTATGGCTCTGAAGATTTTCAACTTCTGCAGCGCTCGAGCTGAACCTCCTGGGGGAAAACATGGATCACAAGGACATGGAGGAGGAAAAGGACGTGTAGATATTAGTTTACGGTGTTTTAATTACAAAAATTAATAAATGTGTTTTTCTTCCTTATAAAAGCATGCTTTTATTATCGCACTAAAGTTTACTTTGCAAATAAATTTAGCGAACATCCACCAGCCGGCGAAAAGTCGTAGGCGCAAAGGCGCATAGGCGCATAGGCGCTAGGCGCATTGATGTGACCAAAAATATAGGCGCATAGGCGCTAAGCGCACTAGGTCCGGCGGCATAGGCGCATAGGCGCAGGCGCACTCAAAAAAATTATAGGCGCGCCCCGCTCTGATTATATATATATATATATATATATATATATATATATATATATAAAGGTATATATATATATATATATACTTATACTATATCTGCTGTAAAGTAGTTTATCTTCATATATATATATATATATATATACATACTCCTCTCTGCATATATCAGAGTTGAATTTTTACCTTTTGGCCACTTGAAAATTTCTAAAGGACTTTCTAAGTACTTTTAGCATTTATATTAACGTGCCAATATTTTTTTTTTTTATCATTTTCCTACGTATTGATATTTTTTTTTTTTTTATTTTTTTTTTTAAATAAATTTTTTTTACAGTAAAGTATGTCATTATATATATATATATATATGCTATATATATATATATATACTTTATATATATATATATATATATATATATATATATATATATATATATCTATATCTCCTCTCCTCTTTATATATATATATAACAAATATATGTATATATACTCCACTCACTCTATATATATATATATATATATATACAGTGATGGGCACGGTACATGAAAATTGCTTGGGCGATACCGGTACATCGATACTTGTAAATTCTCTTGGGCGATACCGATACTCGGTACTTTGAAAAAACGTTTGGGCGATACCGGTACTCGGTATTGTATCGCCGATACATCCGATACATCGTTACATTTGAAGACAAACAAACAGTGAGCAATTAAAGTTCAAAAAAATTCCCAGAAGTTATTAATTTGGACTTACACCAGTTTGTTGCATTAATTTTTTTGAAATGTTCTTCGGAATCTTTTGGAACTAATGAATCACTTTCAGTGTTACATTTACTCATTGTTAAAGTTAATTTGAAAAATAAAACTTCAAAAAATATTAAATAAAAATTACAAACAAATTGACAAGCCTAACCTCTTCAATCAACTTGCAATAAGAGACTGCGAGTCTGAAGTCCGAACGGCATAAATTTTGAATGTACGATTGCAGGAATAAACATATTGGAACACGTTTCACTTAAATGATATAAGCTGCGTTTCCAGAAGCCCGAGTGCAGCCCGTGTGCAAAATCGACTCGGAAACGCTTCGAATTGAAAAAAATTACATTAACCAATCAGAGAACAGGAAATTTGAGTACCTGGAAACGGCCGAGCGCGCCCGTCGGATCAGCTGACAATTGTAAACAATACTCTTATACTTATATGTATCTATTTTATGAAATGATACGATATATTTAGTATCCTTAATATAAAAGTTAACTAAAATATTAAAAAACTTTTGGCAAGCCATTTCCGACATGTTTTGTAAAGAAATTTGTTTGTAAACAAAGTATCCTTCCGCAGCCCGCCCGTTTACTAATTCCCGAAATCGAGGATTTAACAACGGGCGCCTGACTGTGACGTTTACATGACGTAGAAGTGCGCAAACGGGCGCTGGAAACGATGCATGTGCGCCTGTGTGCCCGCCCGGGCTGCAGTCGGGCTTCTGGAAAAGCAGCTATAATTTATCTGAAATTTGGTGGTGACACGTTTCATAAAGAAAATAAAGAGAAGAAACTGAGAACACCAGAGAAGAAGCCTGAGGATTGAAAGATGGAAAAGCTTCAGCTAAAGCTTGAGTAATCTCAGGATCAGAAAATGAGAATGTTTTTGACAGTGGTCCTGGCCAGATTATTATTGAAATAAAAAATTTAACAAATTAATAAATTTGCCTATAAAACTTTAGTGAAAGAAACATCA
>JABUQX010041085.1:72500-77265 GCA_015478945.1 Trachelipus rathkii | reverse complement strand
CGATTCATAAAATAGATTCATAACATGAGTTCAACTGTAATCTGAATAAAAGTTTCTTAGATGAACTTGTGTCGTGACACTTTCAAAGACGTTCCTATTAATATTACTCATTGAAAGCTATCCCGCGTCCCGAATCCGTTTTTAGTTTTATCTTTTTTTTTTTTTTTTTAATGACACCGCGCCCACAGAGATCTTTGACAAAAGACGGGGGACAAAAAAAGAAAATAAAAATATAAAATAAAAGAACGCTTACAAAAAGAAAACAAAAATTAAAATACATGAAAGCTAAACCCACCCTTCCCTTGCCTAAGGCCCTCCCCAAATGCAGGATCAGTGCTCATACGCTAGACTTAAATAGAGGAAGATTGAATATTCCGCGGAAAATGAAGAAGGCAACGGATGTTCCATAAAACAGCATGTATGACTGGAAAGAGGCGAACCACAAGAGTGATCCGTTGAGTGTCTCAATATTCACACAATTTATATGTAGAGAACAAGGACCTCGTCCTGTGATTACGAGCGCACACAGTGTTGGAGGAATGCTGAGAGGTCATTCTCCAGCAGGCACCTGCCGTTTATACCTATAGAAAAGACGAAGCGCACCAACGTTCACGATGCAGAGAAAGAGGGTCAAGGCCATCTGAAAGTATGGGACAGTTATATAGAGCCTCTGTAGCCTTAGATTCAACCCTTAAAAATTCAAAAGGAGGTGGAACCGGATCCACACAAAGTGAGAAATAGTTCCTAACAGGGGAGAGAGAGAAGAAGCAAGCCACTTATTTAGTTTCGAAAAGAAGAAAAAACACATCCACGCACATCTGAAACAGACATTCCAGCTTCTTTGAGGCCATTTTAGCAACCTATGTGATATGAGTGTCCAAAGACAATTCACCTATTATGTTTGTCCAAAACATTTATGTTTGTTCTACAGGTAAGACATCTAGTGCTGTCAAAGCGGGATAGGAAAGTTGGGAGGTTTGAGAGAGGAGTATGAAGAAGTATGCAGTTTTCAAAGAGGTTGAATTCCACAAGATTCGGTACCCCTGAGAAATCCCGACCAGCATCCCGCACAGACATTTGAATCAGAAGCTGTAGACGAGAGCGCACACTCTAGATACAAACGAGGACACAATTGAAAGAGGGGAAGATGGATGAGTTGACGTCCATCCGGCAAAGAAGTAAACAGAGTGTAAAAATGCAGCCAATGAAGCATCTTGCGGGAAAAGGTAGGAATAAAGTCATTGAGATAACACAAACCTGAGGAATCATCACAACTTAATGTAAGACGAAGGCAGGAGAGCAGGTCGCTATACACCATGTCGAAATCATCCAAGAGCAACATTACGTTATAAACTGCATTCACAAAAGAACTTACTGCCTTGATTGATCTTATACTGGCACTCACGTCTACGAATATCTAGACATACTCAATATCTGACAGACAATCGCATACTCAAAGAGATCCCATGGAAGTATAGACCAATAATCCCATTATAAATGTTTGCCATTTCACCCTTCACTACCTATTATGTATATCGTTTAGAGATACCTTACTACCAGCACTGTTAATGTCTATTTTTTATTTCTCATTTGCCCGAAAAAAACAACTTCGCAAACTACGAATAAAAATAGAGAGCTTCGTTGAACGTGTCGAATGTTTCTAAAGCCACATGCGGAGAGCCGGGAATTGGCGAGCTGAGATACAGGATATCTCGAAAATTTGGTGTCTTGCTCGGAGCGGAACAAACATCTTTTTGTTTTATTTCGTCACGAAGCGGCATTAAAAACAAAATATATTTTAAAGAAATAACTGAATTGTCTATTGTTTTAGATTCCAACCTGACCTGTAAAATAGCATCAGCTTTTAAGTGACCGAAGCCGGAGCCTGTTCGGATATTTTAAAATTCTTGAAGCCCGAGCTGGTGGTTAAATCAGCAAATAAAAATGTAACAGCCTAAACAATCAATTTTTTTTAATAGGAATGATTTACGTAACAGTAATGAAGAACATAAAATTATCAAATTAAAAGAAATTTATAAAAAAAAATAACTTAATATATATAGTATTTTCTTATTTAGGTGTATAAAATTAAACAAAAAATAAATTAATTATCTAAAATATTTTAGAAATTAAATCTCTTGTTTATAATTATATTATATTATATGATATATTATATTATATATATATATATATTATTATATATATATATATATATAATATACGTAGTATATTATTATAATATATATATATATATATAAGATATATATATATATATATATATATATATATATATATATATATATATATATATTATATAATGTAAAAATATCAGTATATAATATATATATATTATAATATATATATATATATATATATAATTATTATATATATATATATATATAATTAATAATATATATAGGTATAATATATATATATTATTATAATATATATAATAAATATATATATAATATATACAGGGGCGAATCCTTATTTGCTGCTTAACATGCGGAGCATGCTTCAGAGAAAAATGATAAAAGAAAATTTTGATTTATCAGTATACTGTGATTTGAGAATAAAGATGTCGATAATTATTATTCTTCTTACAACTTCTATTAACAATTAAACTTCAAATCTATATCAATTTCCATTTCGAGCAGCTAAGTGAATAAATTTCGCTAAGGTATACGATGCATGCTGTAACTCTAGCGCCTGCCTTTCTGAGAAGTTTAACATGGTATACAGGTAAGCGCGCATGAAATTACTCACGGCGAAAACACCAAAAAAGCTTGCGGAAACTTTACAGAAAAACAAATCTCTGACGAGGGGAAAAACGTTTTTCGGAGTCTTTAATGTTCGTTCATTTCTTTTTCTTAACCTTTAAAGAAACATGACGAAGAATTATGAATTTCTACTATTATGGTTTTCTACTATTCTTTTCAGGTTGCCACATTGACTATTTTATGATCAAATTTCACCAACTTAAATCATATATTATGAAAGAAAGGTTCCATTCTATACACAGTAATTAAGTGTCAAAATTTACATATAAATAAGATATTGATTATATAGAAAAAATGCAATATTTTAATAATTTTTGAATGGAAAAGAAATAAAATATTCTCCGCTAAATATGGAGAAATGGGACTCTGCAATTTTCGGTGTTTGGCAGCTTTTTTTTTTTTTTTTTCTAAATGCGTAAGTGAAAGTCATCTTATAATAGTTACTCCAAATATAAAAGTGAATGGAAAAAATATTCATGGTTGCAGATTCTAGAAGGGATGCTCCTGTAAGCTTTCGTACTGCAGTAAAATGTTGATGACTTGAAGACTTAAAATCGATCGACATTTTATGAGGAGGTGTACAGATGAAGTTTGCACGAAGTTGTGTTTTTCAATTCGATCCAATTATTAGATTTTATATTAAAGGTTACGTCGAGCTAGAATATTATTTATATAATATTATATTATAGTTGATATTATTAATATATATATATATATATATATATAATATATATATATATATATATATAATATTATTATATATATATTATATAATATTATTAGATATATGATGGTGACTATTGTTTAGGGATAGAGATATTATTATAACTTTCCGCATGCTCAAACATTTTCGTCAGGATTCGTCCTATATATACTAATATATAGTATATATATATATATCATATTATAATATATATATAATATATATATAGTATATATATATATATAAATATAAATATATATTATATAGAAGATATAGATTAGTATATATAAGTTTCAATGTTATATCAGCATATTATTTATAAACAAAAACATTCATATAATTTTTCATTCAAATACATTATTATTAATTAAAGTTTAAAACATGGTATCTTTCAAGTAAAGTGTTATCATTTGCGTAACTGGCAACTCATCTTAATTTATTTTCAGTCAAGAGAAATTTTGGAAGTACAAGGAGGTATTCTAAAACTGGTTTTAACAAAATAATATTTCTTAGGGAAAAATACTTGAATTGTTAAAATTAGTGGAAAATGCAAATCAGTTTAAATTGACAGACATTTTGCAATCAATGTCTTATATTATTTAATTATATATTTATGTGAACGAGGAATTTTTTTAAATAGTTACGTAAGAAAGACGGATTTTTTTTTCTGTAATTTTGGCTCATATACCTTAAGGGCATCTATTATATTACATAATTTTTTTGCTAGTCCAAAATTTACCTTATATATATATATATATATAATTATTATTATATATAATAATTATATATATATATATTATTATTATATTATAGTATATATATATATATATATATATATAATATATATATTATTATTATTATATATATATATAAATATATATATTATATATATTATATTATATATGTATATATATATATAATATATATATAATAAATAAAATATATATATAGGCCAGCCTCTAGAAGAAGCCACAACTCATATCTCAAACTAAACAGCTACAGGAAAAGGAAAACATTGCTGGAATCCTGGCAAAATTTTACCGAGGAAACTGTAAAAAAAAAAAAAAAAAAAAAAAAAAAAAAAAAAACATATCTCGAAAACTACAAAAGCTACAGAGAAATGAAATACATTTTTGGAATCCTGTAAAATTTTGGTTCGGAAAATGTAAAAAAAAAAATTAAAAAAAAAAATTAAACATAAAAATTGGCTATTTTTTTTTGGCGGGGTGTGGGACAGTAGTAATATATATATATTATTGTAGTATAACGCAATTTAGGGCTC
>JABUQX010041085.1:42500-55000 GCA_015478945.1 Trachelipus rathkii | reverse complement strand
GTCCTCTCAAACCTCTTCAGATTCGCCACACAAAACCAAATCATCCTCATATAATAGGTAGGGAATCCTCTACTCTCATCCATTCTCCATCATTCTAACTCTATCCCTTGTCACCCCTACCTCTAATTCTTTCATAACCTCATCCATATACAGATTGGATTGCCAAGGAGACATACCACATCCCTGTCTCACTCCGCTATTAATATTAAAATAATCACTTTCGACTCTATTTATTCTTACACACGCTTCACTATCGTCATACATACTTTTGATTCTATTCAGAAGCTTACCACCAACACCATATCACTAACACCTGCCATAGATTCCCTATTAATCCTATTATACGCCTGTTGCAAATCCATAAATCCTAAATACAATTTATTCTTCTCCTCCCTCATTATCCCAATCATTTGTTTCAATGTACAGATTTGATCCACACATCCTCTACCACTTCTAAACGCACCTTATTCTTCCCCAAATTAGTTCTTCACTCATTCGACGCACTCTTTCGACCAAAATATCAACATATATCTTCCCTACAACACTCAATAAACTAATTACCCTATAATACTTACAGTTACATTTTTCCCCTTACCCTTATATAAAGGTACTAATAATATTGACCTCCTCCAATCCCTCGGAACTATACCCCCCATAAACGTTTTGTTATACTACTTCCAAATCCAATGAATCACCATCTCGCCTCTATATATATATATATATATATATATATATATATATATATATATATATATATATATATATATATATATATATATATATATATATATATATATATATATATATATATATATATATATGCCTATATAATATGGTTTTGTGAGGTGAATCTGAAGAGAGTTTGAGAGGATTGGTAGAAAGATTTGGAGGGTGTGTAAAAGGATGGGTTTGAAAGTAGACGTAGATAAGAGTAAGGTTATGGTTACGAGTGAGGACAGTCCTCGGTGTGAAGTTATGCTAGATGGTGAGCAGCTGGAACAAGTGACTGAGTTTAAATATTTAGGATATATATATGTTGGACGAAAAGGGGAACGGATGATGCCGAGTGTAGTAGGTAAGTTGTGAATTGCAGGAAGGAGGCTGGTGCAATTAAATCCTTGGTGGATGTAAAGAGACTAAGTCTTGAGTGCGCTAGTGTCTTGCGTGATGGTAAGTTGTTACCTGTGTTAATGTATAGTAGTAAGACTATGGTCTGAATAAGAGGTATAGATCTAAAGTACAATGTGTTCAGATGGACAATCTTAGGGGCGTGTTAGGTGTGAGAAGAATTGATAAAATGAGGAATGAGCGTATTACAGAGTTGTATGGTATGAAAAAAGGGATAAATGAGAGAATAAATGAAAGTAAGTTTAGATGGTTTGGTCATGTGGAAAGAATGGATGAAAGTCGGTTGGTTAAGCGGATGTGTAGTGGTGAGTGTGCTGGGAATCGACCGACTGGGAGACCGAAGAAAAGTGGATTGAGTCAGCAAAAGAATGTCTGGAGGAGTGAAATGTGAGTTTGGCAGGGGCGAGAAAAAAGTGCATAATAGGAGTAAATGGCAGGGTTTTGTGAGGGTGTATGGTTGTGGCCCACCTGGGCCAAGGGATGAACCCCACATTGGCGAGATGCCATAGTGAGGGTCCGTCGCGGTCCCGTGAACCTCTAGGGTGGATTTTCTGTGCGGCGAGTTCCCACTAATAGGTATAAAAGGGAGGTAAGGCTGGGCTTTCTTTTCGACTTGTGTCATATTCTTCTACTACTTTTCTGTTTCTGGTACATGTTACGCACCTTACCCCCAGTCTTGGGGAAAAAAAGGGAAGATGATATATATATATATATATATATATATATATATATATATATATATATATATATATATATATATATATATATATATATATATATATATATATATATATATATAAATATAAATATATATATATATATATATATATATATATATATATATATATATATATATATATATATATATATATATATATATATATATATATATATATATATATATATATATTATATATATATATATATATATATATATATATATATATATATATATATATATATAGCTTTGTATCTATATATATATATATATATATATATATATATATATATATATATATATATATATATATATATATATATATATATATATATATATATATATATATATATATATATATATATATATATATACAGTGGCGTATCCAGAAATTTTTTTCGGGGGGGGCCAAACAAAAATCGTTCTTTATATATATATATATATATATATATATATATATATATATATATATATATATATATATATATATATATATATATATATATATATATATATATATATATATATATATATATATATATATATATAAAAAAAATAAAAAAAAATTCATAAGAAAAAATGGGAAGAATTTATATGAATTACTAAAATCATCTTACCTAAATTGTTAAATTTAATCGCCTGACATGAGAGTGAGCAAAGTCCGAGATAACATCTTCAATTTTTATTTCAATATTTCGATGTATGTAGAGGAGGGCAAGTCCAATAAGTCTTTCATCTCCAATAGTATTTCTCAAGTAGGCTTTCAGAAGTCTTAATGTTGAAAAGCTTCTTTCTACTGAAGCATTAAACACGGGTAAAATTGCCAGTATTTGCAACAAGATGTAAATATTTGGAAATTGTGACTGCGAACAAGAAACTAGTCCATCTATTGCGGTTTTTGGGCGACCTGTGCTGTGATGCCATTTCAACTTCCATAAATCCCATTCTGCTTTTACTAAATCTTCATTTGGGCTTTCGAGATCTTCCTTGTAAAATATTACACAATCTTTTATCTTCTCATATGGCACATTACACCCGTTCGGTATGACAAATTGCAAGGAAAATTTAAAAACCTCTCTCCTAATGCTGATATTAAATCATCCAAAAATGGTATAAAAATGGATGTGCGATAATAAGTCTGTGGGTCGGAAGTAGGAATGTTGGGTCTGTATTTTTGGAATTTGTTAATTCTTGGTACAGCAATTTCAATACTCAGTTCAGATTCAGATGCGCTTACACATTCTTCAAAAATCAGCTGAAATTCTAATGTTGCATTTTCTCTGATGGTTTCAAGTTTAGTTTTAACTAATGGACTTACGAGATTTGTTCCTGACAGCGACGAATTATATAAAATTAATTTAACTTCTGCACTTTATATTATTAACGGATATGATACTTAAAAATTTTTAGTGTCTAGAAAATTTCGGGGGGGGCCATGGCCCCCTATACGCCACTGTATATATATATATATATATAGGGGTGGGTGGTAAATATATATATATATATATATATATATATATATATATATATATATATATATATATATATATATATATATATATATATATATATATATATATATATATATATATATATATATATATATATATATATATATATATATATATTATATATATATATATATATTATATATATATATATATATATATATATATATATATATATATATATATATATATATATATATATATATATATATATATATATATATATATATATATATATATATATATATATATAATGACATACTTTACATTCATAAATGGAAATTTATTTAGAATACATTTATAAAAAATATCAATACGTAGGAAAATGATAAAAAGAAAAAAAATATTGGCAAGTTAAAAATGCCAAAAGTACTTGCAAGTACCAAGCACAAGTACCAAGTACAAAAGGCTCAAGTACAAGTACAAGTACAAGTACAGTGGTTTTAGAAACTGCAAGTACAAGTACAAGTACAAGTACTCCAAAAAATGTACTTAAGTACAAGTACAAGTACAAGTACTTGTACTTGAACCCAACCCTGCTATGTATGTGAGCTGTGGCAAAAGGTATTCTGGCAACTGCATATACACCATATCTCTGATTTAGATATAATATAAGTGTTTTGTTTTGTTTTGTTTTTGAGAGCGGATCTCACCAACGAAGGACATATGCCGTCCCTCCAGGTAGACAAAATACCGCCCTTCAGGCTATCACGAGCTCAAGGCAAGTGAACCACCTGCTACAAGAGCCCCTGATACTCTCTATAATATAAGTGATTATTATTCAGATTTCATACTGAACATGTTCAGGAATAATTTTAGGACTGCCCTAGTTTAACTCCGCTTGCTCTCGTGCTATTGGCTGCAGGGATGACTTCAGGAATTAATTACCTTCGTCTTGGAACTCTCGAAACTTATGCAACTTATAATTCATCCTGGAATCGTACAAAATCTATTATCCTTGATACTAAGAAATAATTTTTATTCGAAGAAATGACAACATTTTTCTGGTTCCTTTTCCAAACGCTTTTCTGGCTTTTTGCCGAAAATGTTATTTCTAACTTTGCTTATCCTAGAATATTCTTCGCCCAAACGCTTGCCTCTAACCCCACTTTAGACGATTCCGGAGCTATTTCTCCTCCTCCACCACCACCACCCTCCTCCATACACCTAACAATGAAAGTTCTTCCACTATGTTATTTTCTGCTCCCTATAAGCTTAACACTAAAAAGGCTTATCATCCTGATAGTATACCTTCTGTGGTTCTCAAAACCTATTCTTCCAAACTTGCACCCTGCCTTGATAAACAATTTCAAATATGCCATTAACTTCTACATTTCCTTCCTACTAAATGCTAGAACTCATTTAGTCTGCGCTGAAGAAGATGAACTAAAATCAACACTCTATCATCCCATCTCTTTAACCTCCGTACCTTCAAAAGTTTGGAAACTATCCTTATACGGAAGATATGGAAATATCTCAAGTCTTCTAATCTTATCTCCGAGCGCAGTACGACTTGTGTAAGGAGTTCTCTACTGGTGATCTTCATTCCCTTCTCTGACTCTGATTTTGGTCCTTTTGCTCTTCGATGTTTCAATGAATTCTTTAGTGTTAAGCTGGACATATTGAAAGCCTTAGACAGATTCTTCCACAACGCTTTAATTTTTAAGCCTCTCTCTCTCTCTCTCTCTCTCTCTCTCTCTCTCTCTCTCTCTCTCTCTCTCTCTCTCTCTCTCTCTCTCTCTCTCTCTCTCTCTCTCTCTCTCTCTCTCTCTCTCTCTCTCTCTCTCTCTCTCTCTCTCTCTCTCTCTCTCTCTCTCTCTCTCTCTCTCTCTCTCTCTCTCTCTCTCTCTCTCTCTCTCTCTCTCTCTCTCTCTCTCTCTCTCTCTCTCTCTCTCTCTCTCTCTCTCTCTCTCTCTCTCTCTCTCTCTCTCTCTCTCTCTCTCTCTCTCTCTCTCTCTCTCTCTCTCTCTCTCTCTCTCTCTCTCTCTTTCTCTCCCTCTCCTATAATCCGAAGTGGATTTCTTCCTTTTCATCTCTCTCTCTCTCTCTCTCTCTCTCTCTCTCTCTCTCTCTCTCTCTCTCTCTCTCTCTCTCTCTCTCTCTCTCTCTCTCTCAGATTTCCCTTCCATTCGTTCTATAGTACCTTTTGTGAAATTCCAACATTCATCTTTCAAATAATACAGTAATGTTTTAAATTATCCAAGATGAGTAAGTTTATAAGTTATAAATTGTCTAAGATAAGTAAGTGTTTATAAGTTATAAATCATACAAGATAAGTAAATCTAAGATAAGTAAGTGTTATTAATAAGTTATAAATAATCCAAGAAGAGTAAGTGTTTATAAGTTATAAATCGTCCAAGACAGTAAGTATTTATGTTATAAATCATACAAGATAAGTGAGTGTTTTTATGCTATGAATAATCCAAGAACAGTAAGTGTTTATAAGTTATAAATCTTCCAAGATAAGTAACTGTTTATAAGTTATAAATTGTCCAAGATAAGTAAGTGTTTATGTTATAAATCATACAAGATAAGTAAGTGTTTAAAGTTGTAGACTATATGTGACTATCAAAAATTCTTTGGGTTTGCCTAAGTCCTTAATTTTAGATTTTGACCGTTCTACTGTACATACATCTGACAATTGGGGCTTGGGAATGGCTTTAATATGTCAGCTCTGAGTTTCGGAGATGTGAGGAACCACTGCTCCAGGCTCTGGAGCTTTTCAAGATCTTGAGCTCTGGCTCCTCAGAACTAAAACAAAAAATGCGGCGGTTCCACTCCAGACCCGACCTCCGGAGACAGGTCTAGGGCTCAAGAGCCTGAGCTGACTTAGCGCTAATACAGGGCTATACTTAAATCCAGACGAATAAAAGAATATCAGGTGTGAAAATTAGAAATACATTTTTAAATTAATAAAGCAAAAACCATTTCAAAGACTGGGATTTTGTTTAAATTTAGAACAAAATCTTGCAATTAAAAAAAAAAAAAAACACGCACACACATTTCATATTAAGAAATTATAATTTATTCATAACCGAAATATTAATAATAAATATTAAAATTTCATGGCAATAGATTTCTAAAAATCTGAAAACACACATGTGGGTAAAGCTGTGTTTTTTATTACTCTGATATCTTTTTTATTTAAGTTCATTTGATTGTGAACATATGCAAATTTTTTTCATTAACGAATTAAAATTAAAACAACTATTTATAAATATTATTTCTACTTAAGTATATCCTTCATCTTCATTTTCTTTTTCAGTTTTAATAACTATAACATTTTTTTCCATTTTCTCCTATTACAGTTTAATTTATTCTAATATTGTTTTCAAAAATTATTATTATTATTATTATTATTATTATTATTATTATTATTATTATTATTATTATTATTATTATTATTATTATTATTATTATTATTATTATTATTATTATTATTATTATTATTATTATTATACTACCTTTTCCTTATTGTCGTTTTTTTTAAACTTTGTACTCGGCATTAGTACTTTTCGTACCATTTTCATACCATTTCGTACAATTTTGTACCATTTTACTTTTTAATATAGTCCTTTTTCCTTTTATAATCAACTTGGGTTTTTATTTTTCAAAGTAACGAAACCCAAAAAAAAGGTAGATAAATAAACAAATATAATTCAAATCTTTCAAACGAAAGGGTTAATAAAACATTGTTACATTTATAATATTTTATTAAAATTTCATAAATTTGATTTACATTGTAATTTAATCCAATAAAAATGGATGTTCAGTTAACAGTAAAATTTCTTTTTTTTAAAAAAAAAATCCTCATAAGATTAATTTAAAATATGTAATATTTACTTGCCTTGCAATATATTAGATTTAATATATATATATATATATATATATATATATATATATATATATATATATATATATATATATATATATATATATATATATATATATATATATATATATATATATATATATATATATATATATATATATATATATATATATATATATATATCTGAATCTATTACAAAATTAGATTGAAGGATATAGCAATTTTTTTCGATATATATATATATATATATATATATATATATATATATATATATATATATATATATATATATATATATATATATATATATATATATATATATATATATATATATATATATATATATATATAAATATAGCAATATATATATATAAATGTATATTTATATATATATACATATATATATATATATATATATATATATATATATATATATATATATATATATATATATATATATATATATATATATATATATATATATATATATATATATATATATATATATCGCCACCTAAGAAAAAAGTCGGTAATTTACATGAAGCTCACTAGAGTTGGAGATAGGGAAGTTAAAGAGATAACACGATAATTAGAGGGTTAGGAGCGGTTCTCCATCCATTTTCGGCACAGGTTGATTGAGTGCCACATTTCCAGCCAGTAGAAATGGTCGGAGTGGATAGGCAGATGTCAAGCTCTTAAGGGTCAAGCTCTCAAGCACAAGATTTTAGAACCACAGGAAGAATCCCGTCAGGACCAGGAGGATCATTCGACTTCATTGCATAAAACTCAGAGAGATCAGAAATTACATTTTAAGATATTATACATTGTTAGGGATAAATGGGTTAGAGCTAGGTGGAAAGGGTGGAATATCAAAGGAATGGACTGAAGTAGAATTAATGGCAAAGGTTTATAATTGTGTGCGTGATTAAAAAGAAAAATCAAGGTTTCAAATTCCAAATGGTGCGATATCTATACTTTATTTAATAATAGATTAATTTTAATTATAATAATAATAATAATAATAATAATAATAATAATAATAATAATAATAATAATAATAATAATAATAATAATAATAATAATAACAAAACACACACACACACACACACACACACATTAATAATAATAATAATAATAATAATAATAATAATAATAATAATAATAATAATAATAATAATAATAATAATAATAATAATAATAATAATAATAATAATAATAATAATAATAATAATAATAATAATATTATTATTAAATCTTACGGCAATATCTCAGGGCGAATAACTCTTGCACAAAATATTATAATTTTATTATCTTTATCTCTGATAAAGATTAGAAATGGTCTATCTACGCGGAAACTTCCATCATTGATCAAGGCGTATTCATCTGAAACAACGTCTGTATTTACACCTGCTTCATTAATTTCAAGAAAACCAACATGAAAAAGGTCATCGATGATTATTCCAGAATCATTACTCAACTTTCCAAAATCAGCTCCTGTGCTAAATATTTGGTTTACTTCAAGTGACTCGAGATCTTCCTTAAGGGAAAGTTTAAGTTGAACTTTCATTCTAGGGATTGTTACTTGCATATATTTTGGCTCCATTTTACTTAATGTGTAGTTTAATAATATACTTGGAACTAGAGAGTTTTCAATACTTTTAAGTTCATTAATATCAGAACCTTCTATTGGCAGTAAAATATACATAGCGTAACTGTTCAATCTAAAGGGGAGAGATATTATTTCAAATCCCAGATCCTCATCTCTAAAATATAAAGTGTTCATTAAGGTTGTCATCATTGGTATTGTAATTTGTTCTGTTCCTGAATAAAAAATTCCGTTCTCTGTTAAAGAAGAATTAAATCCAAATGCCCATGAAGACTTAAATGTTATGAAAGAAACACCAATACATTTAGTGTCGGGACTCAAAGCATTTGAAATGATTTCGTTTATTTTTCCTTCAGTATTGTTTGAAACCCAAGTATTGATACTTTGCTTAGCCGTGTCAGGTGAAGTTTGAAAATCTAAGTAATCTATTTCGCTGATATAAGAATTTGCTTCAGTTTCAAATGAAGGGAGGATAGAAATACCTTCTTGAAAGAATAGTGCAGTATGAAAATATAATTCCACTCCTCTATTTACTCCTTGTAAAATACTAAGAAAATTTTTATAGTTCTCGTGAATGTACATTTCAGAAAGATCATCTGAGTAACCAATAGCTTCCCTTATCTCCATATTTGTGCTACCTATTGTACCAAACATGAGTAAATTAAGCAAAGCAACAATACTAAAAGAAGACAAAACGACATTTCCCAATTGACGAATTGATATTATTCTACAAAAGTTTTCCACTTCAACTCTTATAAGACAAAGCTTCTCACAAATCTCAATTTCCTCACGAGTTGGTGCGGCTTGATCTTGATCTTCGATCGGACATAGATCATCACAGTACGTTTCCACCTCAGTTGAGCCTTCGATAGGTTCCATTTTATCTAAAAATTGAAAGATCATCAGAGCAATTATAATTGCTTGTTTGTTTCTGTTTGCAAACATTTTGAATGTATACTGTTTCAATAGTTATAGTTTCTTGAAGCAATATATATATATATATATATATATATATATATATATATATTATATATATTTATATATATATATATATATATATATATATATATATATATATATATATATATATATATATATATATTTGTATTATAAATATATAGTTTTATAAAGATATCTATATGTATATATATATATATATATATATATATATATATATATATATATATATATATATATATATATATATATATATATATATATATATATATATATATATATATATATATATATATGTATATATATATATATATATATATATATATATATATATATATATATATATATATATATATATATATATATATATATATATATATATATATATATATATATATATTAAGCTGGGTTGAAAACATACAAAAGTTGTAGTGCAGATTTGAAACAACTTTATTTTGGTGCTCACTTCAGATACAAACTGAAATGTGTTAAAAGTAGTTAAACAATGGTATATATATATATATATATATATATATATATATATTTATTATTTTTATATATATATATATATATATATATATATATATATATATATATATATATATATATATATATATATATATATATAATATATATATATATATATATATATATATATATATATATATATATATATATATATATAGTTATATATATATATATATATATATATATATAAATATATATATAAATATATATATATATATATATATATATATATAAAGAATGAGAGAGAGAGAGAGAAATGATAAAGAAGCATCTGAAACGATGGAAATTCCCCCTTCCTATCAATTCACCTCACATATTGCATAACCCACGTAATGTTAGGTTTGGTTAGTACATCCCCTCCCCCACACTTCATTGTTCTCTAGTTCGTCTTTTTATTGTTCCATCTTCTCATAGAGTATTTCTAGGATACTTACGACCTTACACTAAAACGTTCTGACTTCCACCTCCCTGTCCCTTCCTTACATTTTCCCCAGAGACTTACAGGCACATATCCGAACATTACCTTTAAAATCAAGTAAAATGGAGAAACTTAAATCTTCCTCCTAGATGTTTGGAAGGAAGGCATCTAAATTATATTTGCTTCCTCTTAGAGTCGTGTAAAATCTATTTTCCTTCACATTATAATTTTTTTTCTCCGTTGAAAATACAATAACTTTTCTGCCTCCATATTCTCGTGCACTTTCTGTCATTTTTGTTTAAAGTCTGCTTCATCTAAGCTTCTTTCTCCATTTTTTCTTTTAATATATATATATATATATATATATATATATATATATATATATATATATATATATATATATATATATATATATATATATATATATATATATATATATATATATATATATATATCTGATATATAAATCTTGATTCCTATTCCGCTTTAGAAGAGACCGGATCCATTCCTCATTCACCACCTCCCACCAAATCAGTTTCGCTTAGCATTTTAATTTTCTAAAGATGCCAGGTTCTGGGAAACTATTTTTTATCTGCCTATTAACTTTAACCTTTCCCTCCTGCTGCAAGGGTGCCTCATTCACCATGATGTCGAAAAAGAGAAATCTCTCTCAACCTTTAAGCTAACTGTTTTTCAAGAGCTTTTGAATCTCTCATTCCAGGAAAATTTGGAAACATATTAATTGGAGACTTATTAATTCTTCTTATCTCTGATCTTTACAATGACGCCTTCATGTGAACGCTCGAATGATGATTTTTCCTTTCCTCCAACAATTGGTCCTTTTTCTACATGATATTTAGATGAATCATTTGCTACGACTCTGTACATATCGAAAACCTTTAAGAGAGTCTTTCAGAAAACTTTTTTTTCCTAAGATTCCAACCTTTCGGTATCCCATACTTCTTTCTCAAACCATTTTTTTAATTTTCTTACCTGTAACAGCTGTTGTTGACGGAAACTTTTCCTACTTTAAATCTACCAATAGTGGTGTTTTAAGAGTTTCTGTTCTACCCTAAGTATTTCTTTACTTTTTATTAATGACCTTCAATCTGTTATTTCAACACCTATCTACTCATATGCTAATGATTCTATCCTTCATTATTTCTTTCATTTTCATGAACGATTCACTGAACTTCAAAAACTGATGATGGGAGTACGACATTACAGAAACTGACCTCTGGGTTTTATCGTTATTTTTATAATTTTGGTGATAAGCCTTTGTTATTTGTATAATACTTCAAGGACGCATTTCCTTCATCTAATTCCTCGACATGGACTTTCACAGAACTAAGATATAATCTCCTAAAGCAAACAATTCAAACTTTTCTCTAACCTTCCAATACGAAGCTGCAGCTCGGACTCAAAACTCAACTCGGAAGATAAACCTCAAATGGAAGAATCGCGATCCAGCAATAGCAATTCCATATCAAATTATAAATAACTTCAAAGCAGAAAATACGAATGAAAAATAAACTTTGTTGTATATTATATAATTGTAAAAATACTGACTTATTCATCATAAAAAAAAAAAAATTTGAAATTTTTTCTTCAATTAAATGCACTGAGAGATTAAAAAAATCTTTCATTAATATTAACCATGAATAAAATTTATTAGAAATTTTTTTCAAGAAGAATAAATATAACTTCCATACTTACATAGTAATAAAAAGAGTCAATGAGGAATTTTATAAAATATATAAATATATTTAATAATTATATTATTATTATATATTATATATTATATA
>JABUQX010041085.1:27500-30000 GCA_015478945.1 Trachelipus rathkii | reverse complement strand
CCTATTATTATCCACTTTTTATGTATATGTATAATCTATCTCACATACCTAACTCAATATACACTAATGCCTATTCTTCCTATACACGTATTCCGTGTATACAATTCTATATTACAAAATTACTAGTATCCCTAATATATATCATTTTGTGATGGAGGTATTATTTAATACATTATATTTCACTTGAGTTTTAATTAATAAATCTCATTATTATAAGTATATGATCTTTACTAATGGATACCAAGTATCTATATCACTTATATTATATATATATACCGTACAACTTAGTTAATAGTACAGGATGACAGGTTATATAGTATAATATGAGCTCAAGTGTATCTATTAATAATACTACTCTATTTATATATATATATTTACCTTAAAGCACTTTATAAACATCCTGATTTAATTGGTATATATATATATGAGTTCTTTTATTATATAATATATTATACTCTTATTTTCACCCTATGCATTCTCTTTCTAATATATTATAATACTTAAAACTCATTATTAATTAGTTAATATAATATATATATATAATATATATTACCTTCTCTTATACGGATATTATAGTCACTCTATATACCATTATTTACTACTATATAATATATATTATAATATATATACTATATATATATATTATATATACCTAGATTAATTATTGTATAAGTATTATTATATTAATATTTTGCTATATCTACAGTTATATTAACCTATATATATATATATATATATATATAATTATATAATAATATATAGTATGAATTGTATTAACTCTAGTCTAATCGTGATGTTTATTTATCAATTCTCTATATATATCTATATATATAACGTTCTTCTACTCATATATATAAACCTTTCCTTATAAGTGTTAGATAAAAGCACATTTACGCTATATATATATATTATATATATATATTATATCACAATATATAACCAAACTCCATACATAATGTCCTCAGAGAACTTCTTTACACTTACCTATATATCTTATACCACCTGTTTAATAATTGGTTCTCTTGTTCTAGTATTATTGGAGTGAGCGTAATATAATTTTTAAGAGTATATAGTCATCTATTTAATAAAATACACAGTGATTATGTGTAAAATTTAGTTGTCACTATATATGATTATTATTTTCGTATATTATTATACGTAATATATATAGTATATGGGGTTTTATTCTTAAATCTTATACATATATTATATTTCGTTATATATATTTAGTATTATTAATTATATAAAGTATTTCTTATATATTTACTCAATATATGAGGGTTATTAATTCAAAGTTAAACTACCAAAGTTTAAAGTTTAGATTTGTAATATTAATGTCAATTATACTCACCTATATTATATATATATACTGAAGATAATATAACTACTATATATATAATATATTATATATATTATATATTATTAATTATATATATATATTTATATATATATATCTTTATTTGTTGATATTATATATTATATTTCTAGATATTACATGCATCAACTTTTAAACGATATTTGGTATAAAACAACTTTATTTAATTCGTTTTTAACACGCCTCCAATAAAAATTGACATTTTTTATTTATTATTTTTATTTTATTTATTTTATTTATCTTAGTCAAATAAAAATTAAGTTATTTATAAATAAGCGAAGTATTCATAAAAAATATTATATGCACTAAGATATATAATATAAGAAAAATATTTTTAATTCTATTATTTATCTCATTATTCAATTAAAATATTATTCTGAGTAATAACATTAAATAAGGAAAATAATTAAAATTTAAAAATGTCTTTATTAATTAATTTTTTATTAATTAAATAAATTCAGAATTATTAAATATTTTATAACACAATGTAGAAACTTTTGTTACACAATAACAATTATCATAGCATATTTGCAGTTACGAGATATGTAAAGTTATTATATATATATAGATAGTTTTTTTTTTTTTAATTAAATCATTCGACCGCGTATCAATATTTTCTACGCGTATGAAGTAGTTGTCTTTCTAGTTTGGATAAATTATTATAATATTTGAATTTGTCCACATGGATAAAGTTTCGAGGTTAAAAGATAAATTGTCTGTAAAAATTGAGTCGTTATTACGATCTCTTTATTAAAGTGATATATAGAGTGAATCAATTTTCAGTTATGTCAAATACTTAATAATTAATATTTGCGAAATGACAAAGGCGTCCATTCATGTTGGGATGTGTTCGATTGATAAGAATTAATGGTCTTTTGTATAGTAAAGACTACTCGCTTTTTCTGTATATACAAAAAACTATAATAAGTCAGGAGGGTCCCCACTAGTCGGGTGGTATATGAAGGGTGGAGTATAAATATAGTGAGCTATTCTTACAATTAACTTATATATATATATATTATATCTTTTATATATAGGAGATGAGTTGTAGAGCTTCGCTCACTACTATGCTCTATAGGTATATTATATATATATAGTATATTCCGTAGTTGAGTAACATTATAT
>JABUQX010041085.1:0-5000 GCA_015478945.1 Trachelipus rathkii | reverse complement strand
TATATATATATATATATATATATATATATATATATATTTATTTTTATTTATTTATTTTATATGACCGACCGTTGGAATTTTGCCGGACTGGGGCTGGTGGGTTGATATAATTTTAAAAAAATAATTCATAGGGATTGGAACACTAAATGAAATTATTATTAACATTTTTTGTTCAAAGAATAAATTTTAAAGTATAATTTTTTTTAGACTGATAAAAACGTGCTGACAGATTACCCCTAAAGATTACTTCAAGAACCCAAAAAAATCCCATTTTATAGTTACAAATCCAATATTTTATGTCTTTTCATATATGGCTATTGATATTACTGTTGAAAGAATACCCTAAAGTAGTTATTATTAAGAGCGATATATATTATTGTTATTATTGCTGGCTGGCTATTACATATATTACTACATGCTATTACATATATTATACATTATTAAGAAAGAATGTTATGGCGTTAATATTAATATACGTACATATTATAGCTGAAGAAAGAAAGAGTTGAGCGATATTGGCTGATGATATTGCTGTATTTTTAATAGTTATATATATATATATATATATACATATATATATATATAGCATATAAAGTTGAAATATATATATATATATATATATATATATATATATCTCAAGGATTTCAGTTGCAACTTAGCAAAGGAATAGAAGCAATTAAATAAAATATAAGTACAAGTGTTGCGTGAAATTTATCATCAGGATAAATCTTCTGAGGTTTCCTACTTTGTAATTACTTTGTCTACTTGAAAAAGACCATCAAGGTTTTCAAGGGCAACTTATTAGAGGAAATAGTATTTCATTTGAAATTAGATACTTGTCAGGAAGAAAAATCAACATCAGGGTAGATTAATAGAAAACTGGGACCTCTGTGATTGAGAAGAGTGTCTTTAAGATAGTAAGAGGGTATTCCATCAAGGAAAGTATCAAGTAAGAAAGAATTAAGTGTAGATAAAAGTAAAGGAACTCTAAGAAGAGTATATTTAAGACAGAAGGAGATTATATAAGGACCCTCCTGTAATTTTTAGTATATAGAATAGATTTCACCAAGAATCCTATTACGGAAAGAAAGAGACTTACCAGGGAACGGTATGGTCGTAATCAACATCGAATCTTTGAGAAGATAAGAGGAGTTTTTTTCTCAACAATAGTAGGTTTATAAATTTCAAACAAAAAACATAATTTAAGATTTATGACATAGTGAGAATACTTTAGGAATATACCTTTAAGGCATTTTAGGGTGTGATTGTTTGAGTGGGGTTTGGAGCTTGAGGTATTGGGAAGTCCTCAGCTGTGGATCCGGTAAGCGTGCAGCCTAATCAAGTGTGGGAATAGAAAGAAAGTAGAGTGGTAAAGAGGGTCAGATTGGCGTGAGAGTGAGGGCGGAAATGCAGATAGACAAAGAGTGATTGTATGGTCATGAATGTGAGAGGGATAAATGAGGATCTGAAAAGGGAAGAAGAGGGGTTAATGTTCGAAGAAAAAGGTTGGATGTGCTAGGGTTGACAGAAACAAAGCTGAAAGGATAGAGGGAGATGGTCTTTGGAAAATTTAATGGATATCAGGGGTGAATGAGAGAGTGAGGGCGAGGGAAGGGTAGGAATAGTTAAGTGAGGAAAGCAGTGGATAAGGTAAAAAAATAGGTGAATTCGGGAGAATAATGCGGGTTAACGTGAAATTTGGGAAATGTGGGTTTTTGCAAGGTATGAACTCAGTAAATGGAGCGAGGTGGAGGAGGAAGAGAAAGATTTTGGAGTGTGTTGAATGAATGTTGGGAAAGTTTTCAAGTTAATGATAAAATTTGGAGCTTATTAGAGATTTGAATGTGCAGGAGCGGGAAGAGAGGAGATGGGGAGAATTATAGTTCCATTGGGTAGGGGAAAGGAATGTTAATGGAGAAAGTCTGTTCGAGTTATGTGTTGATAGAAGATTGATAGTTGGAAATACTTGGTTCAAGAAAAGTGAAAATCATAAGTATACATGGAAGAGTGAGATAACGGGGGGGAGTGCGTTACTGGATTATGTGTGTATAAATAGATAGGATAGAGGCAGATTACTAGATGTGAATGTATTCAGAAGGGCAGGTAGGGGGTTATCTTGATCACTATTTGGTGGTTACCTAGGTTAAGGGTAGGGGGAGAGGTAACGGTTAGAGAAAGAGAAAAAAGAGGAAAATAGAAGTCATTAAGGTGGAAAAATTAGATGAGACATTGTGTAAGAGCGAGTTTAGGAGGGGTATGGAGGATAGGTGGAAGGACGTGAGAGGGACGGAAATTAGGGATGTGGAGGAGGGAAGTGGAAGCAGATTTAAAGAGACACTTGTGAAGAGGCCAGAAGGATATGTGGAGTAAAAAGGTGGGAGCAAGTAGCGTGAAAGGAAGGAATGGTGAAATCCAGGAGGTGAAAGATTTGAGTGAAAAAGAAAAGAGGCCTTATGTGAAAAATGGTTAGAATAGGAGAAGGGAAAGCTGGGGAGGAATATAGAGGGGGTTAGAGGAAGCAAAGAGGGCTGGTGAGAGGACGAACGAAATGAAAGCTGTCTTAGAGTAGAAGTGACAGAAAGTAACTCAGTTTTGATCTCTGCAAGACGTAACAAAAAGAAAAGCAAAGAGGTGGAGGGGGTTAGGGGAGAGGGTTAAGGGAGGATGGGAATGGATAGAGGGGAAGATGGGGTGGAGGAAGATGGAATATTTCCAGAGGATTACTGAAATGAATTGGGTGAAGAGACAGAGTGCTCTTCTCAAGAGGTGAGGATGGGAGGTGAAGAGGGACGGAAGGAGATATGGAAATACAAATGGAAGAAATTATTAGGGCGTTAACTAAAGGAAAAAGGAAAGTCCACAGGTCTAGATGGTGTGAGTATGGAAATGTTACAGATGGGGAGGCAGAGGGTGGAGGAATGAAGGCCTGCATATGTCATATAATTACTGAAGTGGGAGAAGAAGAGGTTCCATAGGAGCCATTGGGGAGGATGGTTGCTCTTGTCCCCAAAGGGAAAGGATAATGGAGTGGTGCAATTATAGAGGTATTTGTCTTTTTGAGTGTAGTAGGGAAAGTTATGTATGGGAGAATACTAATTGAGAGTGGGTGAGAGATTTAACGGGAAAGAGAGAATTTGGGGAGAAACAAGGAGGATTTTTAGGATGGGAAGGGGGATGTGTGGATCAAGTATTCACAATGAAATGCTTGAGGAGAAAGGTTTAGAAAGGAAAAGGGAAGGTGTATGGGTGTTTTTTAGATCTGGAGAAAGTAATATGATAGAGTAAAGAGGGGTGAATTATGGAGGGTGCTGGAGAACATTGAGTAGGGGGTAAATTAGGTAAAGGTATTAGGGCCTCTTAAGAATAGCAGAATGTGTGTGAGAGTATTAGAGGGGAGAGTGAGATGTTTGAGGTAGAGAGAGGGTTGAGACAAGGGGATGTGCACGTGTCGCCGTGGCTTTTCAATTTATTTATGGAGAGTGTTTGCAGAGGAAAGGTGAGGGAGGGGAGTGGAATTGATGGATATGGGTGATAGATGGGAAGTGAACATGATACTATTTGTGGATGATACTACCTTGGCGAAGGATTTAGAAGGGTTGTAGTATTTGGTGAAGGAGTTTGAGAGAGTGTGTGTGGACAAAAGGGTCTTAAGATAAATCCAGGTAAGAGCAAAGTGTATGTTTGAGGAGGAGGAAACAGATGAGGGGATGGAGTTAGAGAGATTAGAGTAGGAGGTGCAGTACAGAAGTAAGGGTTTTCAGATATTTAGGATGACTGGGAAGTAAGTGTATGAGGGATGAAGGAATATATAGATCATAGAGTAGGGAGAAGTGAATGAGAGCATTGAGTTGTTTGAGGGAATTAGGAAAGGGTGGGATTTATCACATAAACTCCAAGATAAGTATGTTTGAAAAAATGTGTTCCAGTGGTACTATATGGGTGTGAAACATGGGGTTGAATGCTAGTAGGTCCAAGAAGAAATTAGAAGTGTTTGAGATGAAAGGGTTGAGAGCGGTTTGTGGGTTAGTAAGAGAGAGATTTAGGAATAAGGTAATAAGAGAGAGATGTGATTTGAAGAATGGTTTGGTGAGAAGAGTGGAGAGAAACCAGTCAAGATGGTTTGGACATCTGGAGGAGAATGGAGGAGCAGAGGGTGGTTAGGAGAGTTTGGGAGGCGGAGGGGATAGGAAGGAGAGTAAGAGATCAAGAAGAAGGTGGATGGATGGAATAAAAGGAAATGTTGGAGGAGAGAGGGATGAAGGGTGGAAGAAGGTAGGGTGTTAGGAGAGATAGAATGGAATAGAGGAGGTGGGTGGGGGCGAGGTGAGATGAAGGAAATATGTATTAGGGAAGCTGCATCGTACACTACCCCGTTGCTTTTTATGGAATAAGTGCCTGTAAAACACACACACAATACCAGATATGGCGCGATATATATTATTATTATTATGTTATATATTGGTTATATACATATTATGTTGGTTGTTGTTAGGTTGGTTATATATTATTATTGTATATACATATTATATTATATTACATATATGGTTATTAGTGATGCACCATATATATTATTATTACATATTATTATATATTATATTATTATTATTACATATATGCTATATATATATATTATTACATATTATTATTATTATTATTATATATTATATATATATATTATAGCAAAGATATATTATTATTATTATTTCTTATATTATGCATATTATTAGGTTGTTGCTATATTATGCATATATGCAGTACATATGCTGGCGTTACATAAGGTTGCTATATATATATATGTTATGCTGGTTATTATATATATATATATATATAAGTATATATATATATATATAGTTATATATAAGTTTATATATATATATATATATATATATATATATATATATATATATATATATATATGAAGTTTTATACGAAAAATGCGAAAGCGTTTCACGATAAATAGAAAACGGTTAAACACCCAACTAACTGAACGAAGCACAATG
>JABUQX010041084.1:35000-53027 GCA_015478945.1 Trachelipus rathkii | reverse complement strand
CGAACCGTTGAGATCGTTTGGGTGTTTAACCGTTTTCGCATTTATCATTGAAACGCTTTCGCGTTTTCGTGCGCCACGCTTCACAAGCTTTGAATTACTACATTTCATCAAAAAGATATTATATTCATGTTTTAATGGTAAATTTTATAAACAAGTTATTGGTGTCGCTAGGGGCAGTCCTTTAGGTTCAACTCTTAGTAACATCTTCATGTGTTTTTATGAAAAAAATTGGCTAAATGAATGTCCAGTAGATTTCAAACCTATATTTTATAGGAGGTATGTGGACGACTCCTTTCTTCTTTTTAAGTCCATATATATCAACTCTAAACACCCGAATATAAAATTCACTGTTGATGTAGAACAAAATAATTCTTTGGCATTTCTGGATATCGATATATGCAAGGATAACAACAAATTTCACACCAGTGTCTTCAGAAAATCTACTTTTACTGGATTGACGACAAAATTTTATTCTTTTATTCCTCATATTTTTAAAATCAACTTAATTAAAACTCTTTTTGACAGGGGATACAAAAATCTCGTCATCTTATGTTAATTTTAGAAAAGAACTTGATTTCCTGAAAAAACTATTTCTGAAGAATGGGTTCCCAGAATTTATTATTGACTCAACTTTTCGAAAATTATTTTCAGCAAAATTTAAAGGCAAATCTCAAGCTAAATTAACAGCTCCTAAGGATATTTTGTATATGAGTTTGCCTTTTCTGGGGAGAATGAGTTACGAAATTCGTGGTAAAATTGACGTAGTTTTAAAAACAAACTTTCCACAGTTTAAATTTAGATTTATATTTTTGAGTGAAAACAAAATTGGAATATTTTACATTCAAAGATAAACTCCCATTACATTTATGCTCATCAGTAATATATCATTACAAGTGCGGTGACTGCGATGCCACCTACATAGGAAAGACAATACGAAGCCTTTCCACACGTATTGCTGAGCATAAAGGTATTTCATTTAGAACTCTAGACCATTTCCTCCCTATTCAGCTATAAATGCTTATTCTCTTCAGGAAGGCCACCATATACAGGATACCAATTTTGGAATATTGTCCAAATCTGAGGAACCCGTTCTCCAGTTGTTAGAATCCTTGTATATTTGGCATCTCAAACGGACCTTATATGAAAATCTAAATCTTAAGTCTTAACAGTCTCTTAATACTGAAGTGAGATTTTGTTTAAATCAAGAACTCTTTACTACATAATATTGTAATTATTAATTTATCTATATGATTTATTTATTTTAACATATTATTTTAATTATTATTAATTTTACATAATATTGTAAGCCTTGAAAATGGGAAGAAGGATTCTTACCCGAAACTAGTCGGCTAATAAATAATTTAAAATGTTCAAATTCGTTTTGGTAATACTCGCTATTATATATATATATATATATATATATATATATATATATAACAACCTTCTAAGCAACGCTGAAGCCTTGCTGCTCTTAACCTTAGCATATATGTAGCCAATAATATGCATAACATAACCAACAACAACAGCCAACCATATATATAACTTAACCTTTCATATATATATATATAAATATATAACCTTGTAACCAGCAACCCAACGCTCGCTTAGCGCTGCTGTATGTAATATATATAATAATATATATGTAATACGCATAACCATGCGCGCTTGCTAACTGCTGCTGTATATATATGCTGCTGCTGCATATGCTACTGCTTCTTCTTTCGCCTGTATATATGTATGTATGAAATACCTGTTATTCAAACTCTGAAACGGCTTATCCGCTATCCGCATCCGCAATCCGCGGATGGTGATTTTAACTATCCGCATCCGCATCGGCATCCGCATCTGCAGATTAGAAAAAATCACTATCCGCTACACCTCTAATATATATATAATATGTAATATATATATAATATCATAATAAATAATAATATAATAATAACCTTATATGTATATATAATATATATATATATAATATAATATAAATAAAAAAATAAAAAGATATATATATAATGTATAATATAATATAAGAACAACTTTCAAATATTATATATATATATATATATATATATATATATATATATATGTATATATGTATATCTTAATATATATATATATCTTCATAATATCTGCTATATATGTATATAATAACGTAACCTTGTTAAATATGTATAGCAACCAACCACGCCTTAATAATAATATGTATATATGTAATAATATATAACTTGTAACGCTCTTTGCTCATATATATAACTTAATAACTTAGCAACCTTAACCTTCTGTAACTATATATAGGCCTCTTCACTAACAACCTTTGCTCTTTCTTGCTCAACAGCAGCCTTATGCTGCTGCCATATATATGCTATATATATATATATATATATATATATATATTTGTTAAATATACCCTTAATAATCGCAATTTATTATTTATATCTTAAAAAAAAAAAATAAAGTGGAAGGTAAAAAAATTACTGCCTTGCGAAGGTTGAACCGCATGTTGCAAAATGAGGACAATAAGCTCGATGCTTTACGATTGAGCTATCCCTCAACTTGAAGGAAGCTCGATTGCTTTAAAACTGTTTTTGAAATCAATTTTTTTGGGTTGAGGGATAGCTCAGTCGTAGCATCCTAATCTAGGTAAGAAAGTACCTAAAGTTCCAACCTTTGTGAGGAGTTATTTTTATATATATATATATATATATATATATATATATATATATATATATATATATATATATATATATATATATATATATATATATATTTGCTATATATTATATATATATAACTATAACTATATATATATATATAACCTTATATATATATAACATATCTTTGCCAATAATAATAATATGTATGTATGTATGTAATATATTATATGTATGGTAATATATAATAATATATATATAGCCAACCTTATAATAATAATAATAATAATAATGTAATGTGTACCAGCAATAATAACCAACAACCAGTAATAACCAACAGCAACCTCTAGCTATAACAACCCAGTAACCCAATAATAACAGTAATATAATAATAATAATAATATGTAGCCAATAATAATAATCTAATTGTAATTTATAATAATAATATGTATATATAATAATAATAATAATAATAATAATAACGCTAATAATAATATATATGTAATATATATAATATGTACTGGCGTAATAACAATAATAACCAACCTTAATAATATCTTAATAATATATACGCGCGCGCCTTAACTATATGGCCTTATAATAACCTTGTATGTATATATATATAACAATAATATGTAATATATAATAATATATGTTTATATAATATGTTTGTAATATGCTAACTTAACCAATAATATATATAATAGTAATATATATATAATAATAACAATAATAATATGTATAATAATATAGTAACCAATAGTATAGCATAATATATAACTAACCAACAATATAGCCAATAGCCAATAATAATAATAACCAATAATAATAGTAATATACCAGCAGCTTAATAGCCTTAACCAATGTAGTAACCAGTAATAACAACAATAACAGCCAGCCAATAATAGCAATAACTAACCAATAATAATATCACTATATGTAGTAATATGCCAACCAGCCAACCAACATGACGTATATATAGCAATATCATATGCTGTTCATATGCTATAACAGCAACCTTGTATGTATAATAACCTTACCTTAATAACATATATGATATAAATTAAATAATTATAATAATAATTTTTAATACTCCATAGCTATAAAAAACATAAAAAAGATAACCAAATATCTGAAAAGGTCCTTGCTGCTGCTGCTGCTGCTGCTGTAACCTTCTTTCTTGCTGCTTATATATATATATATATATATATAATATAATGATTTAAAGCCCTACACACCAAACGTGTAAGAAGGTAGAAATTTTAATGGGTTTATTAGGATCATGAACGTAAATCTTCTTCTTCTTCTTCTTCTTCTTCTTCTTCTTCTTCTTCTTCTTCTTCTTCTTCTTCTTCTTCTTCTTTTAGCCATGTTTTACATTTAAGTTCGTTGATTTATTATCAATGTATCACAGATATCACTGTGTTCATAATAAATGATAAACCCACAATTAAAAAAAAATCTAAAGCATCTTGGGCTTTACTATTTGATATTAGCATCATTATATTTTAGTTTTGTCTTCATTCATGTTCAATCGATTGAAATATTGCGTACAGACTAGCAACAATATATATATATATATATATATATATATATATATATTATAAAAATATATATATATATATATATATATACTTAACCTATATATATATATATATATGTAATATATGTATGTAATGGCAACCAGCAGCATAATAACCAGCATGTAGTAGCGTATGTAATAACAACTTATGGCATATATAGCCAGCAGCAACGCGCCTTAACATATGCTGTAACAACAACAATAACCTTAATAATATAGCATAGCTATATGTAGCAACAACCAATATATATGGCAATAGCCTTAGCCAATATATGTTAGCTCAATATCTCCAGCAACCAACCATTATGTATGTAGCAGCAACCATGGCAACTATCAACTCTTCGCTCAATAGCTACCAGCAACAATATATATGTATAATATGTAATATATAGTAATAATATATATGTATAATATATTCACACAAACAACAATTTTTAGGCATACATGTATATATATAATATATATTACGTCGTTTTCTCATTATTTTTAATATTTCTTGATTAATTTATTAATTACATTTTAGCTTTATATATATATATATATATATATATATATATATATATATATATAATATAATATAATTTCTATCTATGTATATATATAACTATATATATATATATATATATATGCTGCTGTGTTAACTATCTTCTCTTTGCTGCTATATATAATATATATTATATATATATAATTTTTCTATTTGGATATTTCAATTTCTAGCTCCGCTGCACTTTTGGAAAAGTAGCAAAAGCGATAGCGTCACTAAAAAAAATCAGCGATAGCGATACTTTTTAAGTGAAGAAACAAAAGCTTTACAAAAAACGATACTATCGATCGTGGAAATGGCAGCTCGTTGACTGACACTTCAAGTCGATAAACAGGGTACACTATGACTGTGAAGGACATTTTCAAATGATATAATGGAAAAATGCAAGAATGATCAGTTATCATTGATCGCGAGTTAAACATGAAATGAAATCTTGATTGTTATTGGTTGTTATAATATTGAATTAGCCAACCGCGTGAGCCGATACAAAATGTTTTCGTTTCCTCAAATTGATGTTACTTAAATCAAAGATTGGACAAGGTCAGTATACTTAACCTTAACTATATGCTTATATATATAACAACGCTGCTGCCTTCTTGCTTAGCAACGCAGCAGCACCTGCCTCTTCATGTCTTTGCTCAGTAACCTTAATAGCCATATATGCTTATGTAACTAACCCAGCAGCCTTAGCCCAACGCCGCGCCTTAGCTAGCGCTGCGTAACTGCCTTAACCCTTTTCTTATATATGCTATGCTGTATGAAATAGTAATATATGTATATATATATATATAATATAATAGTAATATATAGACCAGCCAACATAGCATAACAATAATATATATATAATAATAATATACTTTCTTTATATATATAATAATATATATATATAATCGGACCGGAAATACAAATTGACGGTGAGGACTGCCTATGAAGTGGCGATTTCTTGATCGTTTAAAGATAAAGAGAAAACAAGCAGAGGTCCGTTGCTCTGTTACGGAAAAGAAATAACGAAACGGACCAACGGACTGAAGTTGCACAGGTATATATATAATAACTTAGCAACAATAATAGCCCAATAGCAACATATAGCATATATAACATGTATAGTAATAATATATAATAACAACCAATAGCATATCATATAACGCTTAACATATATATACCTTCCTGTTTATATATAATATATAATATATAGTAATTAAAAATAACTTAATATATATATATATCTTCATATATATATATATATGTATATATATATATATGTTACATATATATGTATATATAATAATAATATATGAAACTATATATATATATGTTCTTTATATATATATATATATATATATATATATATATATATATATATATATATATATATATATATATATATATACTATATATATATATATATATATATATATATATATATATATATAAAATTTTGGTAAGGGATTATGATTGCAATAATATTAATTTAGTATATTATATTCTGTGTCATAGAATATTTCTGTAAAAAAAAATGTGCAAAATATTACAAATAATTTAGTTTTGAATTTCCCTTGGTAGATTCAGTCATCTGTTTAATTAATAAGTTTGTAATATTACCTCCTGTCTATTGCATTCAACGCTCAATTCAAACTTATTATTTGTTCAGATTTGCATACTGAAGATTTTGTTTAAATGCGGAGGAAGTTAGGAAGAAAATCACCAAGTAATTAATTAGTAATAAGGAGGTAATAAGGAAGGCAGTGATAGTTCTGGCATTGACGAAGATAAAAAAAAGAATAGAAACAGTTGAAGATTACTTATAAGCTCTTAACGTTTGAGGGGAAAATATAAAGAATAGACGAAAGTTAGTAATAAACTTTCTGAATTCAAGACCTCAAAAGAAAAGTTTCTCCAAACACCAAACATGGGTGTAGCTAAGATTTCAACTAGCTGGGGAGGGGGAAGGAAGGGTAGGGGAGGAGGGGGATGGGGGGAGGGAGGAGGGAGGTGGGAGGAAAGGAGGGAGGAAGGGGGGGAGGGAAGATAAATTTTAAAAATTTTCATTTTATATATATATATATATATATATATATATACTGCTATATATATATATATATATATATACTTAATAACTATATATATGCTATATATATATATAGCATATATATATATATAACGCCTGCTGCTGCGCCTTATAGCTAACTGCTATACTGCTGCTGCTGCCCTGCTCCTGCCCATATACCCAACCTGTTGTGTTATAGGAATGTGTTATTTTGAATTTTTGAATTTTTTTTATGGATCGTTAGTAAATAACATTTATATAAATATTTTGTGGCAAATGGATGTATGGCACAAGTGCATTTGTCTTAGGGGGTTGAACCTCGTTCTCCCCTGACCGGTGAGTGCTAGGAAAATTATAAAATATAGCTTCGTAACGTAAGTCTCTATAATCTTATGAAATATTTTTTTTAATAAAATGATCATTTTGGGATAAATAGACTTTAAATATGAAATTTGGGGATTTCATAACTTTTCAATCGCATTTTTAAAATTTTTTTTACGTTTTTCTTTCATTAAATATCATTTCAGAGATACCAAATAAATATATATATATATATATATATATATATATATATATACTATATAACTAACTATATATATATATATATATATATATGCTGCTCACTCTATATATATCTTTATTATATATATATATATATATATAACATATATATATATATATATATATAGCATAACTAACAACATATATATATATATATATATAAATTATATATATATAATAATAATAATATATATATATATATATATACTATATATAACCTTATATATATAACTTACTACTATATATATATATATATTACTTTTACGGTTAGCACCACGGCTCACGAGGGCTGAGCCCTAATCTAGGAGCAAATTTTAAGTCTGAGCAAAGCGGAGCCAAGAAGAAAATAGCTCACACACACACGACCGACTAGTGACGAACCTGGGTCTCTCTCTGGACATTATATATATATATATATATATATATATATATGTATATATATATGCCTCTTAACTTATGTAGCCTTAATAACCAACCAGCCAACTTAGCCAGCGCAACAGCAACAACCAACAACAACACCAGCATATGCTATGTATGTATTTATATGTGTTGTAATAACTCAATTCCTGCATAAGTTTGATGTCAACACCATATATAGAAAGTATAACTAGCATATATATATATACTTATATATAATATATGTATATATATATATATATAATATATATATATATATAGCAATAATATATATATATGATTAATTTATAAGATCGACCCGTTTATAGGGGGAAATTTTCGATAAGAGAAAAACAACGAATTTCGAGAATTTTCATTACAAATATTGTTGACCAGTGTTATTAGCGTTATATGCATTTTTTAATTTTAAGAAATTAACAAAGAAGATTTTATTATTATTATTATTATTATTATTATTATTATTATTATTATTATTATTATTATTATTATTATTATTATTATTATTATTATTATTATTATTATTATTATTATTATTAATGTATTATTATCATGATTAATATTATTATTATTATTATTTAATAGAGATTTAATTTTTTTCTAAGTTCTTTCATTTTTATTATTTGATTTTCAGATTATTATTATAATTTATGGGTATTTTTATTTAAAAAAACTCCCCCGGACCCGCGAGCTTGCGAGCAGGGCACCCCGCTCTGCGGGGGACGGGAGGATATAGAGGGAGAGGCTACCCGGATCAAACATAAAATATATAAAAATATCAAATATCAATTTATTATTGTCAAAGTGTTTCTACAAACTTTACGTATACATTCATCAAATTTAAACTGAAATAAATAGCCTAAGCACGGCCTAAGCTACTCATTTTTATAAGACTATAGGTGTGAAGCACAAAAAAATATATATCAATTTCTTTTTAATTTTGTTAATATTAATTAAATTACATTTGAAAATCCAGTATTTACTAATGCATTTAACCTCAAATCATTGAAATTACGTTACATTTTTATTGATTTTCCGTTCCTGGAGTCAACATCTTATAAATAGCTTTATATATATATAACTATATATATATATATATATATATATATATAAATAATATATATATATATATATATATACCATATAATATATATATAACTGCTTATAGCAACTGCTGCTGCCAACATATAACCTTGCTATATGCTCTTCTATGCTATATACTATTTACAGTCAACACCACCGTTGACTGACCAGGAAGCTATTCAGAAGGGAGTAATGTAATGTTAATAATATAATAATAATAGTAATTAGCTATGTATAATAATAACAATAATAATAATAATATGTAATAATAATATATATATATATATATCTTCTATATATATATATAATATGTATATATGTTTATATATAAAGAAATAATAATAATAATAATAATAATAATAATAATATGTAATATATATATATATATAACAACAACAATATATATATATGTAGCAATAATAACCAATAATGCTAATATATATGCTATCTTTATATAACATATATGATGGCATAATATGTAATAATATATAATAATATAACAATAACCCAGTAATATTATGTAACAATAATGTTTCAATAATAATAATGTATGTATAACTAATATGTATATATGTGTATTATAATAACCAATAATAGCCAATAATAGCCAATAATCATAACATATATATCCCAACTATTCTTCAGCTTCTTTAACTATTTCAACATGTGTAACAATAGTAATATGCCAATGACGTATATATATATGTAGCAACAATATATATAATATAATAATAATAATAATAATATATGTAATGTAATAATAATAATAACAACCAATAATGTGTAATATATATATAGCAATAACATAATATCTTTCTTCTTTAATAATAATAATAATAGCCAGCCAATAATAACAATAACTTAACCAATATAATGTATATGTAACCAATACAGCAGCAATAATAATATGTAACCAGTAATTTCTTCTGCGTAACCAACATAATAGCCAATAGCCAATATTGTATATGTAACGTATAGCGCCAATATCAATAACCTTGCTGTAACCTTAGCAACCAGCCAATAACATATATTATTAGTATAACCAACAACAATATATAATAATATGTTTATGCATATGGCTGTATGTAATAGCCAGCCTTAGCCAGCAACCAGCTGTAGCACAACAATAGCCAGCAGCAATAGCATAATATGTAGCGCTGTATATATGGCGCCAGCAACCAATAACAATAATATAATACATGCTAACAATAACCAGCAATAACTAACCAGCGCAACATATCAGCACCAATATGCTATAACCTATGTATGTAATAATAATAATAATATTAGCATACGCGCTTAACCAGTATGTCTTTCAGCCAGTAACATGTCAGCAACCAGCCAATAATAATAGCCTTATGTAGCAATCGTGCGCCCTTACTCTCGCCTCTGCCAAACTCACATTTCTCTCCTTCAGACATTCGTTTACTGACTCAATCCACTTTTTCTTCGGTCTCCCAGCCGGTCGGTTCCCAACACACTCACCACTATACATCCGCTTAACCAACCGACTATCATTCATCCTTTCCACATGACCAAACCATCTCAACATACTTTCATTTATTCTCTCATTTACCCCTTTCTTCACACCACACCACTCTCTAATACGTTCATTCCTCATTTTATCAATTCTTCTCACACCTAACACACCCCTAAGATTGTCCATCTGAACACATTGAACTTTTGATCTATACCTCTTATTCCAGACCATAGTCTCACTACTATACAATAACACAGGTAACAACATACCCTCATGTAAGACCCTAGCACACTCAAGACTTAGTTCCTTTGCATTCACCAACGATTTAATTGCACCAGCCACCTTCCTGCCATTCACAACTTTCCTACTACACTCTGCATCATCAGTTCCCTTCTCATCCAACATATACCCTAAATATTTAAACTCAGACACTTGTTCCAGCTGCTCACCATCTAACATAACTTCAGAATAAAAAAATATCTTATCATTCATAACCTTACTCTTATCACGTTTTACTTTCAAGCCCCTCCTTTACACACTGCCAAATCTCTCTACCAATCCTCTCAAACTCTCTTCAGATTCGCCACACAGAACCAAATCATCCGCATATAATAGGTAGGGCACCCTCCACTCATCTCCATTCTCCACCATTCTAACACCATTTCCTGCCATCCCCACCTCGAATTCTTTCATAACCCCATCCATATACAAATTGAATAACCAAGGAGACATAACACAACCCTGTCTTACTCCGCTATTAATCTAAACCAATCACCATTGATACCATTTATCTTGCTTCACTATCGTCATACACATACTTTTGATTCCATTCAAGAAGCCTACCAACACCATATATCACTAACATAACTGCCGTTATGCTTCCCTATTAACTCTATCATACGCCTGTTGCAAATCCATAAAACCTAAATACAATTTATTCTTCTTCTCCCTCATTTTCTCAATCATTTGTTTCAATGTAAAGATTTGATCCACACATCCTCTACCACTCCTAAACGCACCTTGTTCTTCACCAATCAGTCCTTCAGTCACTCGACGCACTCTTTCGACCAAAATACCAGCATATACCTTCCCTACAACACTCAATAAACTTATTCCCCTATAATTTCTACAGTTCCCCTTTTCTCCCTTACCCTTATATAAGGGTACTATTACCGCTCTCCTCCAATCCCTTGGAACTATACCCTCTATAAACGCTTTATTACACAACTTCCAAATCCAATCAATCACCATCTCGCCTCCGTTCTTGATCATTTCACCAGTAATTTCATCTATACCTGCAGATTTACCATTCTTCAACTTTTTCCCTCTACCCATTACCTCCTCCTTACTAATAACCTCATCCCCAAAATACCTATTCCTTCTTGCACCATCAAACCCACACACATTCACTATCACCTCTTCATTACTGTTAATATTGTGCAGATTTTCGAAGTGTTCTTTCCACACTCCTCTCACACCCATTTCATCAGTTACAAAAGCACCATCTCTATTCATTATTCTAAGCAGATTTCCCTTATTCTCATTCTTAACCTTTCGCGCTTCCTTCCAGAAGAGCTTCCTATTCCCTTGTAAGTCCCCATTCATCCTCCTTTCAAACTGTTCATTTACCTCTTGTTTTCTCCTACGTATACACCTTTTAGTATTTCTTTTTTCCTCCTTATATAATTCCAAGCATCTTTCTTTTGAGTCTTCATCATTTGCTTTTAGTACATTCAACCACGCTTCTTTTTTACCTTTAACCGCTTTTTACCTTTTTACCTTTTTTACGCTTTAACCGTAAGGGTGCATGATAGGAGAGAATGGCGGGGTTTTGTATGGGGCATGGTTGTGGCCACCTGGGCCAGGGGTGAACCCTACATTGACGATTTACCATAGTGAGGGTCCGTCGCGGTCCCATGATGCTCTAGGGTTGATTTTTCTGTCTGTGACGAGCTCTCACTAATTAATGGTAGAGGGGGCGGTAAGGCTGGGCTTTCTTTTCGGCGTTTGTCATGTTCTCCTACTGCTTTTCTTTTTCCGATGCTTGTAGCGCACCTTTTGGGAAAATAGAAGGAAGGTGAAGAAGAAGAAAGAAGAAAGAATATATATATATATATATATATATATATATATATATATTTTCTTTGTATATTTTTTTATTTATATATATATATATATATATATATATATATATATATATATATATATATATATATATATAAATCTATATATATATGGAAGAAGAAATTTTAAGAGCCTATTTTCTTATAATATAATTTAAAAAATTCTTATTATTTTCTTTATTTAAGAATTTTTTTTTTTTCGTAAATCAAAGTTAAAAACTTTTCTTTGGAGTCAAAATTGAATTACAATTTGCTTTTACCTTTTTCGAAATATAAAATTTCAAATTAATACGACTCACATCCCATTAAGTTTCGTTTAAATTTAGTTAATTTTCTACATAAGTGAATGAAATTTTTTAAAAAAATGAAGTTAGAATTAACCAGACCTTGACTTAAAAAAATTCTTTTATTTCAGCAGAGAGAATTGCCTGGGGAAAAATTTGAGAGGTCGGTTTCTTTCCAATTTACATGTCGGAAGAAGATGAAGAAGATGAAGAAAAAGAAAAAGAAAAAGAAAAAGAAAAAGAAAAGAGAAGATGAGGAGGAGGAGGAGGGGGGAGGAGGGGGGAAGGAGGAGGAGGAGGAGGAGGAGGAGGAGGAGGAGGAGGAAGAGAGAGGAGGAGGAGGAGGAGAGGGGAGGAGGAGGAGGAAGGAAGAGGAAGAGGAAGAGGAAGAGAGAGAGGAAGGAAGAGAGAGAGGAAGAGGAAGAGAGAGAGGGAGGGAGGAGGAGGGAGGGAGGAGGAAGGGGAGGGAGGGGAGGGGAGGAGGAGGGGGAGAGGAGGAGAGGAGGAGGAGGAGAAAGAGAAAGAAGAGTTCTAATCAAGATGAGAAACTACAAGAAGAATAAAAACAACAAAATGTTAGAAAAAGACATGGCTACTTTAATTTGCATAGCGCATTATATATATATATATATATACAAATATATATATATATATATATATATATATATATATATATATATATATATATATATATATATAACACCAACTATGCTGCTATGCAAAGGGTGGAGTAAAATCTACTTTAAAAGCGGCGGCGATAATCATAAAAACAACTCAGCAGCGATAGCGATAAAGAGTTTTTAAAAAGCAGCGCCGCTACGGCTGGATGAAGTAGCTACGTTTTTGGATTTAGAAATAATGAATTAACAGAGAATATATTTACATCATTACGCGAAAGTAATTATATAATATAAGGATTTGTAATAATATGTATATATGTATATATATATATATATAATATATAATATAATATATAATAATAATATATATGTAATAATAATATATATAATATCATATAACTCTATCACTCAACTCTTTCTTTGCTGCTGTAATGCATAATAATATCATGGTAATAATATGTATAATAATAATATAATATAGCAACAACTTTCCTAATAACCAATAATAATATGTATGTATGCAATATATGCTCTAGCTGCCTTTATGCTAACAATATATATATATAATAATAATATGTAATGCGTATATATATATATAATAATAATAACTTTAAATATATATTATGTAATAATATATAATAATAATATAATATATATATAATATTATATATTATAATATATATATATATATATATAATAATAATAACAATAATAATATATAATAATAATAATATGTAATAATAATATTAATAATAATAATAATAATAATAATAATATAATGTAATATATATATATATATCATTTATAATAATATATATATATATATAATAATAATATATATATATATAATAATAATAATATATATAATAATAATATAATAATATTAATAATAATAATAATAATAATGTTATATGTATCTATAATAATGTGTAACATGTATGCATATATATATATAACCAATATAATATATGTAAAGATGTAATAATAATATATATATGTAATATGTATATATGTATGTAATATGTATAATAATATGTATAATATATATGTATGTATATAATATATAATAATATATAATAATAATAATATGTATATAAAGAAATATATATAATATAATATGTATAATAATATATATATATATATCTATAAATATCATATAATATATAATAATAATATAATAATAATAATAATAATAATATATAATATATATGTATATAATAATAATAATAATAACATATATATATATATATTTATATAATAATAATAATAATAATAATAATAATAATAATAATAATATGTATAAGGCATAACAATATCTATTATAATAATAGCCAATGCGTATGCCATGTAATGTATGTAAACAATAATAATAATAATAACCCAATAATAATATAATATTATAATAATATATATGTATATAATATATAATAATAATATAATATTAATAATATATATATATATAATAATATAATAATATATATATATATGTATATATAACTTTAATATATATATAATAATAATATATGTATATAAGAAATATATGTAATATATAAATAATAATAATAATAATAATAATATATATAATACTTAATAATAATAATATATAATAATAATAATAATAATAATATATATATATAATATAATAATAATATATAATAATATAATACTAATATATATATATATATATATGGTAGCAATGATAAGAGAAAAGTTGTCTTTCAGCTACATTGTTCTCCGACAAAATCTCGATTCATTTTCATTCAGTCTTATAGCTAAGTATTTCGATTTATCAGAATCTTTGCATATACTTGACATACAAAGCGCATAGGTTTGTTAGTGTGTGTATCACATTAATTATAAAAATTCTAGCAGTTGCGAAAGGTCGTTGTGATACTCTGGAAGCTGTAAGACAAGATTTATTAGCTTTTTTCAAATAATTGTGGAGAGTATTGAAATGGACATAGAGGTAGCAAAAATTGTAGGATGACAACAGAACTGCTCAAACTCGATAGTTTTAACTCATAGGGAATTCTGCATAACAATGCTCTTTATCCCATAACTAGGTTATATAACAATTTCTCTGCAGCAACCATTTTCTCATTTATCCGCCTTCTCACCGTTGTCTCACCGTTGTCATATATATTTTCTAATGTTGGACACGACATTGGAAGGTTCGGGAGAGAGAACGGACCTATATACCCAAAGATCGACAAGAAAAAAAAGTGGACATTAGTAAAAAAAAAAAAATCTGGTTATTTAGAGTTTCTGTAGCGAATTCAAAAAAACTTAACTTAACCTAACTTAACCTAACCTAACCTAACTTATATAAACGCCTGTACAGAATTTTTTTTTTGATGTTGTGTCGACCCTTTTTCCTGTGGACCCATTTTCCTGTTGACCATTTGGGATAGTCCCCGAGGGAACACACACAGTTTATATAATTATTATAATTTAAACAATTTCAAAAAAGGGGCTGAGCAATGATATAGACCAGGGGTCGGGAAACCTTTTTTTTTATGTAGGGCCACGTTGTAAATAATTTTGGTCTTCGTGGGCCAATGGGCATGTGAAGGTATATATATATATATATATATATATATATTATATATATATATATATATATATATTATATATATATATATTATATATATATATATATTATATATATATATATATATATATATATATATATATATATATTACTATTATAATATATATAATATATATATATATATATAGTATATATATATATATATATATAGTATATATATATTATATATATATATATATATATATATATAGCCTAAATAACAAACTTACAGTTAATGAGAAGAATGCAATTTTTTTTGGGACATTATATCAGTAAAACTGATGGTTCCAGTCTGGTGCTCCTATCATTTAAAAGGACTGTTAAGTGTTTATCCGCTTAAAGCAAGAATCTATTGTTTGCGCGTTTCACGTATTCTTTTGAAAGTTTTTTTTTCGCACAGGTTAAAGTACTCCCAAACACAGAAACGAAGCCTCGTGCGTAATTAGTTAAGTTTGACATATCATTCGGAAGGACATTTGCCTAAAATTCTACCAGTATTTTGTGGCGAAATTGATTTTTTGGGAGTCATCACACTTGCAGATTTTATGATTTTCGAGTTCAAGACTTCAGCGGAAGCTTCTCGATTGTACAATCAAAGGATTTGGAAAGACGAGATTTGCTTCCGACTAGCGTCAAGGTCCGAAAAACCACATGCTGGAACTGTTAGTTCCAACTTCAGAAAATATATATGCCGCAAATTTGTTATATATATATATATAAAAACAATATGTTTCTCCATTGTATATATATCTTATTTATTAGCTATGATACTAATATATATCTATAATTTTATTTATATAATACATAATATTTATTTTCTTCTATATATATTCAGACTTCAGAGTTCATAGTGTATTCTCGAATTTCAACTGAATGGGCCTGACGACAAGAGGCCTGCCCTAAATATTGTTGGTATTTCTTTTTCTCGTAATCTTAATTGGAAGGATCACGTGTTACTTCTCATTCCAAACAAGCTTCTATGAGGTTGGGTGTTCTGAGGCGTCTTCAGAATTTCTTCATTACACCTCAGTTGCTTGCTCTTTAAAGGGGTTTCGTTCGCCACTGAATGGAGTACGCCTCACACAACTGGGGTGTGTTTCCACTCACACAGCTCTCCTTGAAAAGGTGGAGAGTCTAGGGCTTTTTGTCCCATTAACTCTCCTCCTCTCCTCCTCTCCTCCTCTCCTCCTCTCCTCCTCTCCTCCTGTCAGATTGTTACCCGTCAAATTGTTACATCTCTCTCTCACTTTTTTTTTTCGCTATTACAGCGGAGACTTCTTTTCTGAACTCTTCATTCGCATAACTCCTCCACTGAGAAAGATTAGTGGAACACGTCTTCCTACACAGTCTCGTCCTTTCTCTACCCAACTCTCCAACATCAGACTTAATCTCTGTGCCCAATCTTTCAAACGTCATGTAATAGTATCATGTCGAGCTTTTTAAATATATATATATTATATATATATATATTATAATATTATATAATATATATATATATATATATAATATAATATAATATATATATATATATATATATATTATATAATATAATAATATATTATATATGTATATATTTATATATATATTATATATTATATATATAATATATATATATATATATATATATATATATATATATATATATATATTATATATATATTATAATATTTATATATATATATATATAAATATATTATATTATATTTATAATATAATATATATATATATATATATATATATATATTATATATATATATATATATAATAGTATATATATATATATATATATATATATTTTATATATATATAATTATTATATATTATTATATATTATACTATATATATTCCATTCATCAATTTATTATTATAAACGTTCTTAACAATTCTTCTTCAAATGTCCTCCCTAGCTTTCCTGTTCTTCCTCTTTCAGTTTAAGAAACTTTTTATCTTTTTTGTATTCCAAGTTTCTTCGCTCATCGACAAGCGAAGCAAATCACACACACCACACATGCACACACACAACACGCACATGCACACAAATTACACAC
>JABUQX010041084.1:0-30000 GCA_015478945.1 Trachelipus rathkii | reverse complement strand
CGATAACGTCTAACTCGTCGACAATATCGCGTTACACAAACACAATCAAAAAATCTACCTTTTTTTTACGAGCGATATATTTTTCTGATTTTTAAACTTTGAAGACCGGTAGAACTTTATATAGTATATTCCTATTTTAATTAATAAATTCTGATCCGCTTATCCAAAATTTGGCTTACGAACTAATTAAGAGCTCCACTATGGATTATGGACAATCATTGCCAAGATTACTTTTATAGAGACTCCACTTGTAATCAGACAATTTTCAGCTAGAATATGTAAGGTGTTAGCGGAAATCGAAAAAGTTCCGATTCGACCGGAACTTCCGGCCGGAACTTTTCCAATCGGTTCCGGAAAGTTCCGGTTCTGGCCGGAACCAAAAATTCTTGGGTTCGCGGGTACATTCCCTAATATATTATATATATATATATATATATTATATAATATATAATATATATATATATATTATATATATATATATATATATATATATATATATATATATATATATATTCATCCACATCCTTTCCCCAAATTGGGGGTGAGGTGCGTCGCATACACCGGAAACAGAAAAGTAGTAGAAGAATATGGCGCAAGTCAAAAAGAAATCCCCTCCCCTTACTGTCCCCTTTATATCTTTAGGTGAGAACTCGTCGCAGTCAGAAAATTCCACCCTATTGTATCATGAGACTGCGACGGACCCTCACTGTGGCATCTAGTCAATGTAGGGTTCATCACCTGGGCCAGGTCCACAACCATACCCCCTCAAAAAAAACCGCCATTCACTCCTATTATGCAAATTTCTTCTCGCATCTGACAAACTCACATTTCTCCCCTCCAGGCATTCCTTTACTGACACAATCCACTTTTTCTTCAGTCTCCCAGCAGGTCGATTCCCAGCACACTCACCACTATACATCCGATTGACCAACTGTCTATCATTCATCCTTTCCACATGACCAAACCATCTCAACGTTCTTTCATTTATTCTCTCATTTACCCCTTTCTTCATATCACACAATCCTCTAATACGTTCATCTCACATTTTATCAATTCTTCTCACACCTAACACACCCCTAAGATTGTCCATTTGAACACATTTACTTTAGATCTATACCTTTATTCCAGACCATAGTCTCACCACTATGCATTAACACAGGTAACAACAAACCCTCATGTAAAACCCTAGCGCACTCAAGACTTATTCCCTTTGCATCCACCAAGGATTTAATTGCATCAGACACCTAACTGAGATTCACAACTTCAGCATACTACACTCTACATCATCCGTTCCCTTTTCACCCATCATATATCCTAAATATTTAAACTTGGATACTTGTTCCAGCTGCTCACCATCTAACATAACTTCACACCGAAACGACTGTCTCACTCACAACCATACTTACTCTTATCTACGTATACTTTCCCTTCCTTTTACACACCGGCCAAATCTCTCTAAAAATTCCTCTCTCATAAACTCTCTTCAGATTCGCCACACAAAACCAATATCCTCATATATAGGTAGGACACCTCCACTCCTTCCATTCTTCCATCATTCTACAACCATCCTCTCCACCCCATCTTTAATCTCTTTCATAACCCCATCCACATACAAATTGAAAAACCAAGGAGACACAACACATCCCTACCTCACTCCGCTGTTAATATTAAACCAATCACTTTCGACTCCATTTATTCTTACATATTCTTCACTATCGTCATGCATACTTTTGATTCCATTCAAAAGTCTACCACCGACACCATATATCACTAACACCTGCCACAGAGCTTCATTATTAATCCTTTACTACGCCTGTTGCAAATCCATGAAAACCTAAATAGAATTTATTCTTCTTCTCTCTCCTTTTCTCAATCATTTGTTTCAATTGTAAAAATTTGATTCCACACACATCCTTCTACACTTCTAAACTCCCTTGTTCTTCACCAATCAGTCCCTCAGTAACTCGACGCACTCTTTCGACCAAAATACCTTCCCTAAAGCACTCAATATACTAATTCCCCTATAAATCCTACAGTTCCTCTTATTCCCCTTACCCTTATGTAAAGGTACAATTACTGGTCTCTTCCAATCCCTCGGAACTATACTCTCCATAAACGCTTTGCTACACAACTTCCAAATCCAATCAATCACCATCTCGCCTCTGTTCTCGATCATTTCACCAGTAATTTCATCTATACCTGCAGATTTACCATACTTTAAGGTTTCTCACTCTACCCATTACCTCCCTACTTACTAATGACCTCATCCCCAAAATACCTATTCCTTCTTGCACCACAAACCCACATACATTCACTATCACCTCTTCATTACTGCCAATGTTATGCAGATTTTAGAAGTGTTCCCTCCACACTCCCCTCACATCCATTTTACTACTTACGAAATCAATCTCTACCCTCTCTCTCTCTCTCTCTCTCTCTCTCTCTCTCTCTCTCTTCTCTCTCTCTCTTATATATATAATATATATACTATATATATATATTATATATATATATATATATACTATATATATATATATATATTATATATTATATATATATATATATATATATATATATATATAAAGGGGAACTCCTCTTAACCCTCAAACAATCATTCTACCTCTTTAACCTCGGTTCATTCTAAAGTTTCCGAATCTATCACTAGAGTGAAGATTTGGAAGCCTCTAAATTCTTTTAATCTTTTATCTGATCACCATTACGGTTTCGTAAGAAACGCTCTAGTCGTGATTTTCTTTTCGCTTCTCAATGCTTCTTCTTCTTGGTCCTCTTCTCTTCGGAATTTTAGCTTGTTGTGTTGGTTAGATCAGTGGTCTCCAAAGTGGGTACGAGTGCCCCGGGGGGTAAGCTAAATGGTACTTGGGGTATGCCAAAGAAGAAGGCTCACGATCACTTGCAAGTGTATGATCGTGTATCACGTGACTGAGAGGTTCTCTATATATATATAATAATATATATATATAATATATATATAATATTATATATATATATATATATATAATATATATATAATATATAATACTATATATATATAATATAAATATATAGTATATATATACTTATAATATATATTATATATATATAGATATATATATATATATATATATATATATATATAATAATAATATATATATATATATATATATATTATATATTATATATATATACTATAATATATATTAATAATTTTAAACATCCCTTTTATCATAGGGGGTTCAACTTATAATTATTTTCGTCTTATCGGTACGCGATCAAAAAAGTTTGGAGATCGCTGCTCTAACTAAATCGAAAGCTTTCGATAAAGTCTGGCTATAAGAAACTACTCAATTCTTCAAACTATCGTATTTACATATCCTGTCTTTATTGTAACATTCTCTTTCAATGTTCATTAGCAGACTAGCAGTAATTGAGAACTGCTACAGTTCAATCTTTAAATCTCTAATGAGTTATTATATATATATATATAATATATATATATATATAATATATATATTATATATATATATATATATATATATAGTATATATATATATTATATTTATATAATATATATATATATATATATATTAATATATATATATATATATAAATATATATATTATATTATATATATATAATATATATATATATATATATAATTGGTAAAGGTTTACATACCCCGACAACTTTGGGAAAAATCTATGTTGCCAGTTTAGGCTCTTAAATTGTAATTGTGCTACAATTTTACAACAAAGAGAACTATTTTTAAGGCAAACTAAGATAATATATATATATATATATATATATATATATATATATATATATATATATATATATATATATATATATATATATATATATATATATATATATATATATATATATAATATATATAATATTATTTTATATCTATATATATTTTATATATATATATATATATATATATATATATATATATATTATTTATTATATATATATATAAAATATATATATATATATATATATATATATATATATATGATCTGAGATTATTACTCAGACCAATTAAATAAGTAATTAATAATTGAATGATGGATTGAAAAGGTTTATTCTGCTTTTTAAGTTTATTAATTGTGCACGTGAAATAATAATATGACAGATGATATAATCAATTTTGTAATCACAATTGGAATAAAGTACTTAATTATTTATTAGACAAAGTTAATTTGATGTAATAATAATGCCACGGCAAACTGCCGGCTTTTCTTTGGCCTTATGCCATCTGACTAATACGTCTGCCTCACTCGGCATCTAAAATCACAGTCCTCGGCTGGGCCTCTCAAGGCGGCTTCCAAAAGCTCTCCCCAAGCCGTTACAAATTTGAATCTTTAACCCTAAAATATAGGCATTGTTGATATGGGAAATGTAATTTCTCAGATCAAATGCTACCCCCGGCGGTGGCTATCAAACAATTTGCAACAACAGAGAGAAGAAAGCTTGTCTCTGTGATAATTGCAAAATGTTTGAAATTTCGACACAAATAACCCTTATAATCTATTTATAATTATTACATAATAAACAATAGAAAGAACAGAACAAGACAGATCATTACAACAGATAAAAAGAAGGAAAGATACATTTCTATCCTAGCGTACATAATTAATGACTCATTAAAATTTTCAATTTCCACGTCATTTTAATTAACAGACACTAACATATAATATAGTCCTCCAACCTTATTAACCGTTGTTCGATCGTTTTTCTTTTTCATTCTCTTTCTTTCTTTCTAACAATTCCTTCAATAAGAACGTACAAAATTTTCTCTAGTGAATATCTAGCTCTTGCTGACTTTAGGAGGAAACTTTGCTGTTTCAAATTGAAATTATCATTATTTAGAAACAAGGAATATTTTCTTCCTTCTATGCATTTTATGTATTTTCTATTTTTCCATTTTCTTCAGGCTTAAAAGCATTTTTCTTTGTTTTTTTTTTTTTTTTTTTTTTTTTTTTTTTTTTTTTTTTTTTTTTTTTTTTTTTTTTTTTTTTTTTTTTTTTTTTTTTTTTTTTTTTTTTTTTTTTTTTTTTTTTTTTTTTTTTTTTATTTATCTTGTGTGTAAGAGAAGGAGGCAGGCGTTGACTCCTCCCACAATTTTCATTTACGATTCGTTATTTGGTATGACCGATTTTTACGGTATTCTTTTAAAAATATTATAATTTTATTTAATAATTAGGATAGGCTACAAGAGTCTATGGAGAGATTGAAATTTGAAAAGAAGGTGGAAATTTTACCATGCACATTAATTAATTTGATATCATAATCTTGCACAATATAATAATGTTTACCAGGTATTACACGGTTCCCAATTGTAGGGCAATAAGCTTTGTCTCGTGTTGAGCTACTCGCTTTCACATTGTTTTTATTACCAATACTATGTTTATTAATTTGACATATAAAATACAATCATAAATTTTTACGTTTGGCGAAGGAAAAGTTTTTGCCTTCCAATTCATTCCTTGGCTATCGGTAGAACTTTTGGCGGCAATCTCTCGTGGAGTTGCAAAATTACGTTCATACTCGAAAGCTTCAGATAAACCAGAAGCATGCTTCCGTCTCGCTCTACTCTACGCTTATTTAATAATAAAAATTATAATTGGCATGAAAAAATTATATAGAAAACCTTTATGTTTTATCATAAGTAATTACCTGTGTTATAGCATTAATATTCTATAATAAATATTACACCTGAATACATTGGCTATTTTAATTTTATTTCTTTTTCAATTTCATTGTGTTACATATTATATATTGCTTCATTATTATAAATATTTATTATTGGAAACATCATTTACAGAATTTAACATTTACTTGCATAATATTTTTTTAATACCATTCGCTATTTGATTATTATAATATATTTTTCACTGTTGCATTTTTTTTTTCACTTTATTATTATTATTATTATTATTATTATTATTATTATTATTATTATTATTGTTATTATTATTATTATTATTACTATTATTATTATTAATATATAAAAGTTCGTACTTTTCTTCTATTTACAAATTTTTATTTTTATTTAGTTGTTGTCATTTGTTTTTCGAGATTTTTTTTTTTCCAATGTTGGATTTGCGACGTGTCCGTTTGGTGGGAGAAGGCTTACCTCCATTTGTGGGGGAGAGATGGTTGGTAGTTGACTTCCCCTCCCTCGCGGGTTTATGAGCGGGAATGTTTCCGAGTATCCAACTCTTGAAGAAAGGAATTGATCTTCGTTTATGGGGGGAAGTAACAGATTTTTGGTGAAGGAGACTGCTTATTTCCCCATTTTTTTTTTCGTTGTTGGGGAAGCTGTTGTTTCAACAGAGTTTCTTGGGGCGATTTGTTTTGGCTTTTTCATGAGTGAGAGTGTTCGTTGATGTCATTTTCACACTCTCAATGACGTTGTTTCAAATATTTGGCGCACTTTTTTTCTAGGCCTAAAATGATAGTCTGTTGGAGAATTTTTAAACACTTTTGATAGCGACGCTCTTCTTATAGTTTCGCGCCATTTGTTTTTTTTGAACAAGGACGTTTGTTTTGTTTTTTTTGTTTTTTTTTTTTCAAAATGCTTAGACTTAGGCTAAAGGCTCTTTGCGTTTGGGTAGCAACTTGACCGTTACGGAGAGCTCGTTTCAAATTTCTATTTTTTTTTTCTTTTCTTCACGCAAGGAATTGTCTTTTATAGATTAATATTTACAATGATTTCACTTCTTTTTTTTTCAAATTTTTAATAAACACTTGCTGTATAATTTGGAACTTTCACTGTCACTTATTTTTGTCACTGTTTTTTAATAGAAAATTTTTAGGCCCGTTCAGAAGGTACTATAGGATATTGCAAATGCAATGTTGCAGGGTATTGCAAATTTTGCAATGTTGCACGAGTCACTCTGGGCTTTCACCAAATTTGATCTGAGATTATTACTCAGACCAATTAAATAAGTAATTAATAATTGAATGATGGATTGAAAAGGTTTATTCTGCTTTTTAAGTTTATTAATTGTGCACGTGAAATAATAATATGACAGATGATATAATCAATTTTGTAATCACAATTGGAATAAAGTACTTAATTATTTATTAGACAAAGTTAATTTGATGTAATAATAATGCCACGGCAAACTGCCGGCTTTTCTTTGGCCTTATGCCATCTGACTAATACGTCTGCCTCACTCGGCATCTAAAATCACAGTCCTCGGCTGGGCCTCTCAAGGCGGCTTCCAAAAGCTCTCCCCAAGCCGTTACAAATTTGAATCTTTAACCCTAAAATATAGGCATTGTTGATATGGGAAATGTAATTTCTCAGATCATATATATATATATATATATATATATATATATATTATATATATATATTATATATTATATATATATATATATATATATATATATATATATATATATATATATATATATATATATATATATATATATATATAACAATTAACCTAACTGAACCTAACCAAACTTAAATATATATTAAATATTTCAGCCGCTTCAAATTATAGCAAAAAAGTAGCCACCGTTTTCGATATCACGCACATTTCATTTCAGTAAAAGAACTTCAAACCTGTTCAAAATATTTAAATAACAAGTCCTAATTTATATATTTAATTCTATCCAAACCTTTAAATACTTAAATTAACTACTTCACCCTATCACAACTGAATATAAACTAATTAAGATTCAAATTTATGAAATTTATTTAGGAAAAAAGTAGCCTACGTCAAGCACAACAAACAAATAAATAGCAAACTGGCAACTCCAAATTTTTTTTCAGGAAGTGTCGGGCTATGTAAACTTTTAACCATTATATATATTATAGTATAATATATATTATATATATATATAATATATATAATATATTATAATATATATATTATATATATATATATATATATATATATATACAACAAAAAATATAAAAAACCTTAGTCTAGACCACTACGTATGAAAACCACTAAAAAAAATCAATAGAAAAAAAAATTGAAAACCTACATTTACAAGATGATTAGAGGAATCCATTACTGAATCAGTCAGAACTATTACCACTTTCCCTCCCCAAATTTCTGCATTCCTTTCTTTTAAATCTGAAGGACCCCTCCTACCCCCCTTTTCCGAGAGAATGAATTGAGAGAAGAGTTTAAGGAAAAAGATAATAAGAAGTTTATATTCATATTTCGGTTTTATTATTATTATTATTATTATTATTATTATTATTATATTAATTATTATTATTATTTATTATTATTATTATTATTATTATTATTAATTATTACCATTTATTATTATTATTATTATTATTATTATTATTTATTATATTATTATTATTATATATTATATTATATTAATTATTATTATTATTATTATTTATTATTGATTATTATATTATATTATTATATTATTATTATTATTTTATTATTATTATTATTATTATTATATATTATTATTATTTTATTATTTATTATTTATTATTATTATTATTATTATTATTATTATTATTATTATTATTATTATTATTATTATTATTATTATTATTATTATTATTATTATTATTATTATTATTATTATTATTATTATTATTATTATTATTATTATTTATTATTATTATTCATTTATTTTATTATTATTATTATTAGTAGTAGTAGTAGTGTAGTAGTTAGTAGTAAGTAGTAGTAGTAGGTAGTTTAAGAGTAGTGTAGTTTGTGCTTGTGAAGAGTAGTAGTAGTTATAGTAGTATTAACATTTATTTAGTTATTATTATTCTCATAAACAAGTTTCGTTGACCTAAATTATAAGATTGTCTCTAAATGCATGCATATGCATTTGTGTATATATAAATATGTGTTAGCATATACTTTAGCATTCTTTAATATTGAGCAGTTGGCAAGAATCTGCGAAGATAAGCACGAATCTCCGCGTATGTCGTGATCGCATCTCTTTAACAAGCCCAACAGAGTCAGAAAGTTTATTCACGAAATTGAAAGAAAATCCAAAAAGCATCTTCCCAGAGATAAGAAATAATGTTCTCTCTTTTTTTTTTCTTTTCTTTCTTTTTATTGTTCGTTTTTTTATTCCTTCTTATTTTTATTATTTTTTTTTATTATTATTTTTTTTTTTTATTATTTTCATTTTTTTTTGGCAATATCGTTTGGAGAGGCAGTGCGCTCCCTGGAGTTCAATGCCTTCGTTTTCGATAGCCTTTTGTTATTGTGTATCTGTGTGCAAACCGCCTTTGGCACAATTGCTTTCAAATTTTAATTATTTTTGCAAAAAAGTATGCAAATTTAGTTTATTACATAATATATATACTATAGACATATACCGTATATAGATTAAAATTTATATTGTTTATATATATATATATTACATATTATATATATATACTATATATGATATATTAATAAGGTATATAGTATATATATTTAGTATATATATATAGTATTATTATATGTGTAAAAACTGTATAAATAAATATATAATATACTATATATATATATATAATAAATGTATGTTTAACTTAGCAATTAGTAGGTATAATATAGTTATAATTACTATATATAATATAGTATGAATATAATAATATATATAGTAGTGATAGATACCAAAGATATTAATATATTTTTTACAGTTTAGTCAATCACACTTCACGGGCAAAGCCCTATTCAAGGAGGGGTGTTTTTACTCAACAAAATTCAACTAACGCAAATTACGCAGCTAGAGCACAGACGCGGGCTTTAAAGTGTGGGAGATTAAATTAAATTTGGTAGGAAACACAGAAGATGGAAGAGAATTCCACAGAACGAGCGGCTTGGCAGGAAGAAGGAGGCAGCCGCAGCGAAGCTAGGTCTGTTGTGTTTGCTACATCAACAACAAGACTCACTGTGCTGACACAGCACGTCCCTTGCTGCTGCCGAGGGCGTCTTAAAGGAGGCGGCACGAGCGCGCAGTTCGGAAAGCTCCTCTCGAGCACCCATGCCGCACGGGTACAGTATAGAGAAAAGAGATAAGCACCATCAATTCGCGCCCGCAAGATAGGGGTCAATGTGAACTAGAAAGTACAGGGACAGTTTATAAAGTCTTTTGGCCTTATATATATATAGTTATCTATATATATTAGTAATATACGGATAGTATAATATATATATAAGTATACGTACTATATTATATTATATATATATATATATATAGCTACTCATATTATAGTAGTATTAGATATATATAGAGATGTATGATAGGTATATATAATATATATATTGATATAAAAAGTTTATTCTATATAGTATATATACTATATATACATAATATATAATTATTTAGTAGGTAGGGTGATTAGATATATTATACTAGTAGCAAACCTATAGTATATATATATATAATACGTATACTACTACTCATAGTATACTATAATATATATCCTACCATCCTACCATATAACTATATATACTACTCTATAAATATATATAGATTATATATATATAAATAAATAGTATATATATATTATAATAGTATATACTAAATATATATTTATAAATATATATATGAAGTATATTGATGATATACCCAGAGGACAGGCATGATTACACTTGAATCCAAGTTGATTAGGTCTTGATTATTAAGAATATGCACTGGGCAAACTTGCGAAAAAAAAGAACTGAGACGCGAATGTAATTAATAAATTAAAATGCATTAAAAGAGCTTTAATAAATTTTTTGTTTTTTTTTTACTTTGTTCTTTTTTTTTTCAATTATTGAGTAACTTTGCAATATGAAATTATGCCATGGTTGGCAACTTAGCCTAAAAAACGTGCAGCAAAACTCTGCAGCAAGCTTGACACATTAACAATACACGCACATATATACACCACAACCACTCCATCAGTCATAGGATTTATTATATTTATATATCGTGCAACACCGTTTATAGGTTATTATATTATACTTATAGTATTATATATATTAGTATTATTTATATATAGGATATATATATATATAATATATGAATTATAATATATACTGGGGTACGTTATATACTATATATATATACTCATCATACCCCTAATTTAATATAATATTATATATATCTGTTTAATATATTATAGTTATACTATATATATATCTATTACTTTCATATAAATTAGTGATTTATATGGATAAATAAAAATACAATCATTAAATATTAATATTTAAATTAACAATAAAATAATAATTATTTTTTTAAATATTATTTATTTGGCATTGTCAAATTTATTATTGCCCTATTATTCTTGTTTCTTACTCTCTTAGACACTTTATTTTCATGATCTTCTTCTTCTTGATTAAGTTTTTATTATTGTTATTTTTATTAATTATTATATTAATTCATTATTATGATTTATTATTATTATTATTATGTATTATTTTATATTATTATGATTGTTATTATTGATATTATATATATATTATTAATATTATATATTATATAGTGTTCTTATTATAAATTTAATATCATATTAGAAATAATATATAATATTAGTATTATATATATATATAGCTAATTATATATAGTATATTATATATTATATATAATTATATTATATATGATAATATTATATTAACTATATATATATATATATATATATTATATATAATATAAAGTAATTATAGATTATATAATATTATATATATATATATATATATATACTATATATATTCAATATAAAATATAATACCGAAAATGAATTTTTCTATAAATAATAAAATAAATGGTACAGTTAAAAAATAAACGCAAATATTATGGGTACATGTCAAAACTATAACCCTACATTGCCATTGAATGCAGCTATTCAACGTACGTTTTGTGGGTTTATAGCGGGCGCTCAGGGGGTAAAAACAGCTGAACTAGCATTGCTAGTGGGTCCCAGAGCTTCAAGATAAGCTATCACTCTCGACGATAGAGCAGGATGTCGGGATAGGAAATCGCGTATTAGTTTGACGGTCACGGGCATAGGTGGGGCGAGCAATATCAAAACGTTGATCAATGAATTAATTCATTAATGTAAAATGTAGTTTATTAATTGATGTAATTAAAAAATTACCTGTTAAGATTTAAGAAGTAAAAAAATCTTTTTTTTAATGATTTTCGGAAAGTTTGTTCTTAACTTTGTGGCAAGCAATGTGGCAGAGCTTGGTTGTAAGTTTGCAAAAAACTTGCGCTGCAAGTCTTATAGGTGGTAACACTAGCATGTTTGATAGCATAATATTAAATCACACGTTGCGAGAAATCTAATGCGGCCAAGGCTGTATAGCAAGCTTGCAAGTTTGACTTTGCAAAACGTTGTTTCAACATTTGAAACAATTAAGAATGCTGTTCTGGGTAGTATAGTATATCACCTCATATATTATAGGAAACATATATACATTCCTTCATGAAAAAGTTGAAATTTTTCGCGAAAAATTTCGAAGAGCTCCATTTAGTGAAGCGCAAAAACGGCAAACAAATAGATAAACATATAATACTGTGTAATAAAAGATATTCTTCTCATAAATTAAATATATAATACAGGTTGTATAGCTATATATATACTATATATGACTAAAATGGATCTAGATTATATGGAAATATCATAGTACTCTCTAATACGATGGAAATAATAACGTATATAATATATATATTAGTGATAAAATATATGATAAATATGATCATTTTGATTTACAGAAAATCATCGGCTAAGGTATGCATCTAAGATAAAATATTACCTTTAGATATACCCCTATGATACTACACCGGCAAAAGTATATTAAGATCAGAAAATATACAGTAGTTCCCTAGGAGACGTGACTATAGTTCTAAGGGCTCAATAAAATATATACTCCTGTAAATAGCAATATATATAAAATACATATATAAATATATATTTAGATATACCCTAGATATAACCAGGCAAAGTGATAGGTATCTCAGACAAAAAATAGTAAGTTCAGATCTATTATATAATATATATAATAATAGATATATGGTATAGGGATATACGGCGTAGAAAGATTATCTATATATTAGTACCACGGTATATATAGGTGGCGAAATTATAGTATAGTAGGGTATGAAATATATAAAGATAAGAGGTCGTTATAACTAATAAGGGTGAGCCTATATATATATATGAACCAAACCCTATATATATTAACACACACATATATATAGATAGCGGATTAATATATTACTTATATAGTGGTATATAGTACGAGCTGATAAGTAGAGCTGCAAATGCCTATATTATATATTATATTATATATATAGATAAGATATATATATATATATAAATATATAAATATATAGAGTATATATATATATAATATATAGTATATATAATATATATTAGTAATTAATATATATATATATATATATATATAATATATATACAATTTATATATATTATATATATTATTATTTATAATATATATATATATTATATATATAGTATATTATAATATTAAATAATATATATATATATATATATATATATACTATAAGCGGCCCCGTAGATGGAGGTTATATGGTTTTTGAGAAAGATCAGTATAATTTCCAAGTACTATCCTTAGGCCATATATATGGTATGTATATATATATATAGTATATTATATATCATATATAGTATATATATTATATATATATATATATATTATTATATTATATTTATTAGAGTATATATATATTTATAGAGTATATATTATATATATATATATTATATATATATAATATGATTATATTATATATATATATAATATATATTATATATATATATATATATATATTTATAGAGTATATATATATATGATACATATATATCTATATATATATATATTATATAATAATATATAATATATTATATAATTATATATAATATATATATATATGATATATATATTATTATATACTATATAGATATATAATATATATTAATATATAAATTTTATATATCATAATATATATATATTATATATATATATATATTATATAGGAGGATGGGGAGGACACGGGCAAAGCCCTATTTTATTTTCATTCAAAAGATCACCACCGACACCATGTAAAAGGAGACCTGTTACAGAGCCCTCACTTAAGAACCCATGAGCTACGCAACGCTCGTTGCAGAACTCCGGATGAAAATCCTAATAGAAATGGTACTAAGTCATTCGTGTTTCTCCTCTCCTTTTCTCAAGCATTTGTTTCAAATGTAAAAATTGATCCCCACACATCCTCTACCACTTACCTCTAAACACCTTGTTCTTCACCCAATCAGTCCCTCAGTAACTCGACGCGACTCTTTCGACCAAATACCTTTTCTCCGAGGGATGCCAAACAGGCAGCGTGCCAGCCCGGGCGATCGGCGGGAGCGTCCGCACGCGCAGAGGCAAGCCAGAGAGGGAGGGCCGGAGAAAAAAAGGAACACGGGCAAAGAACCCAAGGAAGCGAAGGCAGACGATGCAACGCTGAAAATGACCACCAGAACCAACGGCGGCCTCGGACGCAGCTGTGGCCTACCCGTCGAAAAGCCGGCAGCGGATCAGCCACCGGAGAAAAGCCGAGAGCAGAGAGGGGCAGGCGGCCGCACGCGCAACACCGCGATAGAAGACGGCCCGGGAAAGGAAGAAAGAGAGCACCAACCGACGAAAAAGCCAGCGCCCAGGGCCGAATGACGGGCAACCAAGAAATAGACAGAGAGATATGGAGAAAAAAAATGAATGGAAGAGAGACAGAAAGAAGAGAGAGAGAGAGAGAACAAAAAAAAAAGAGAGAAAACAGCCCGCGACCGTAAGAGAAGAGCACAGAAGAGAAAAATAAGAGGAGAATAGAGAATTTCTTTATCCGAAGACTAAAAATCAAACACTGAGCTTTTGAGAAAGAAGAAGAAGAAAAAAAAGAAAATAAAAAAGAAAGAAAAGAAAAAAAGAAGGAAGAAATAAAAAAAAAGAAATACAAACAAAAATATAAAAAGAGAAAAGGAAAAAAAAAGAAGAAAACCTAAAAGCAAGCAAGATTTCAAATAAATACAAATTATCGCCTTATAAAAAAGAATTCCTAACCAAGTGTTCCATGAAGTCTTAATGTTACACCACGTTTACACTGTAGTAGTAAAAAGTTACGAAGAATACTGGTACTCTATTCGCAGAAGTTCAGCCTGGCGGAACATGATAACATCTCCGATAAACAGCTTTGCTACACAAAGAAAGAGCTAAATCCAAAAAAATCCAAATCAAATGTCACCTTATATTCGCCTCTAGGGTTTCTGGAACAGAAATTTAAGCATTTCAGCCGGAAAAAGACATTTCATACAAGAAATACCTGCAGAATTACCATAGCTTTTAAGTTAATCTCACTGAAAAAGAAGCTACACACATATATTAACCTAGAAAGAAAGTAAGACCTAGATAATTACTGAATTTGATCTTCAACGAGTCGCCCAAGAATACCATGTATTACCGTTCTTGCACCACCAAACCCACAGAACATTGCCACGTGATTATCACACGTACTGTTCAGATTACTACCAATGGTTATGCAATGGATTTAGAAGTGTTTTCCGCGCTCCACAGTCCTCCTCACATCCAATTTTAAGACTACTTACGAAGATTTCACCAAATCATTCTCTCTCTTCATCTCCTCTCTCTCTCTCTCAATCTCATCTCTCTATATCTTCTCTCTCTTTCATATCATTAATAATGGAAAATTAGATGAAAAGAATGTAAAATAATATATATGTTAAAAATATAATATAAATATAACATAAATAATAAAAAAGTAAAGTATTATATTATATAATATATATATTATTATATATAAATGGACTATCTATGAATACAAGAGAAAGGAAATATTTAATAATATGATACAAGCGGGAACATCCTGGGCTTACCCCAAAGGGAGTCAAACATCCATTCTACTCTTTAACTCGGGTTTCAATATTCATAAGAGAGTTGTAAACCGAATGCCTATCACTAGAGTAAGATTTGGAGAAAGCCTCCCTTTCCCCTATCTTATATAAAATCTTCTTATAACCTAGATCACGCGAGTTACGGATCTTCGTGTAACGACACAGCTTATGTGCGTGATTTTCTTATTCGCACTTCTGTTCAAATCTTCTTCTTCTTGGTCCATGGCATATATACATATCGGATATATTAATAGAGTCGGCTTGTGTAAAGATTAGATATAGAAATCAGGCTCATGGTTATACTCGCAAAAGGAGTAGAGGTAACAGGACGTGCCCGGCGGGAGGAAACCAAAAAGGTAAGAACGCTCATAATGTACTTGGGGTATGCCAAAGAAGAAGGCTCTACGACTGCACTTGAACGTCGTCGGCCGATCGATCGTTGTATCAAACATTTCCTAAAATGCTTCGGGATAATTTAACAACGAGGTAAATAATAAAATATATATATAATAATACTAGTTATATATTGTATATAAGTAGATATATATTATAGATATTATATAATAGAATATATATATTAGTGGGATAATGATGATATATTATAAAATAGAATATATATAGTATAATAAGATCGTAAGGATAGATAAATATGAATAATATAATAATAATGATTAGTAAGATTAATTAATATATAATAAGAAACCTCCCTATAAGGCTCCTCATGACCCCGTAATCAGTACGTAATTGTCATATATATACTAATATATTATATAAATATATTATATGTATATAGTAATACATATTGAAATTTGATATATAGGTGAAGATATTTTGAAAAGTTGGATGCAAGTGAAGATATTGAAATTGCGTACGTGTGTTTATCGGTACGCGAATAAAAAAAAGTATTGAGAGATCGAAGCACCTCGAGCTCATAACTTAAAATCGAAAGGCTTTCGATAAAGTCTGGCTATAAGAAACTACTCATCTTTCAGAACTTCTCTTCTTCGGTGTCAGTCCCTTGTGGGCAGTGGTGTAGAACAATGTCTCTTCAATGGAGTTATCCGGTATGTGCTGTAGCAGACTAGCGTATATTGAGAAACTGCTTACAGCTTCAATCTTTTAAATCCTCTAATAGAGTTGATAATAAGGCCAAAAAGAGGATAAGAACCTAATATATCGAAATAAGTAGGGGATAATTGATACTATATAATTATAAATAGCGGGGGCACTATTCTAGTAAATAATAGAGTGATAGTGAAAACAATATGTGAGGGATATAAGGAATATGGATGTATGTAAGATAAGATATAAAGCGTATATTATATAATAAATATATACACCGACTATATCAGAATGTTACGTCATATTTATACATATATTATCGTATATAATTAATACGAGATATACTATATATTAATATATATTATTGATATATAATATAGAATTAAGATATATTGAAATATAATATAGGAGAACACTTATTTAATAGAAAATAATATATGGTGAAATGGGATTTTTACATACTCCTACGGGACAAGCATTTGGTAGGAAAAAATGATTATATATGTTATGCCAGGTGTTAGGCTCTTAAATGTCATGTGATTGTGCATTACAAGGTTTAGATAAACAACAGAAAAGGAACTATTTTTAAGGCCAAACCTAGAGATATATATATAATATATATATATACTATATATATAAAAAATGAACATAATATATAAAGATATTATATTATATTAAGATATATATATTATTAATAGAGTAAAAAGCCATGACATAAGTGAGGGATAAGAAGTAATATACTCTCCGCATATATAGTATCGCTAGTAAACTATCAAAAAGATATTGACATAAGATATATTATAGATATAAATAATGAATAATAAAAAAATAAAAACAAATAACTATTAATCATAAGTAGGAGGTCCACTCCTCAGTGGAAATAAACGTACATAAAACTGGCAATAATAGAAAAAATAATAATGCATAAAAAAAATGGTTGACGAGTAGTATATAAGTATATATATAGTATAGTTATATTACGTACTCTGATCTGAGTTCAGTACTCAGACTTCTTCGAATTAGAAAATAAACGTAATATAATATTGACATGTGGTGTGAAATGAAAGTGTTATTGACTGAGACTTATTTAAGTTTATTAATTGTGGCAAGACGTGGACAAAATCGTAATTAAATAATGACAGACTGGAATATAATCAGTTTTGTAACTCACAATTGGAATAAAAGGGACCTTTAATTATTTATTAGACAAAGTTAATTATTGATGTAATATAATTGACCACGGCAAAACTGCCGGCTTTTTCTTTTGGCCTTATGGACGAGAACTGAACTAATTACGTCTTGCCTCACTCGGCATCTAAACATCACAGTCCTCGGCTGGGGCCCCTTATTATAACATGTGAAAACCGCTAACACAAAAGTGTGCTCTGTGGCGCGATTCCGAAAGCAATATCTAGCAATAATGCACAGAATATACAAATATATGAATCTCTTCTCGTATACCGCATAGTCAACCATAATAGGCAGTTGGGCCTGCTTTGCAATCAGTTGGACTCTGTAGTGTATGACAGGACTCCAAGAAATTAACTGCTTCATACCCCCTGCGTCAAGCCTGCCAAAACAAGTGTGTGGTGTGAAGAACGGTGGCCTTATCAAACACATTTGCAACAACAGAGCAGGAAGAAAGCTTGTCTTGTCGATACTTCTGCACAAATAGTATGTTCGCAGAATTTTCAGGGGACACAGAGATAACCTAGCCTAAATTCATTAATTCTCACTTTTATAAATGATACTTAAACATAATAAAGACAAAATAGAGATAAAGACAGTAACAAGACGATCATACAACATGATTAAAAAAAGAAGGGGAAGATACATTTCCTAATCGAGGAGCGTAGCATTAATTAATAGATAGTGATGTGTGTGTCAATTATTCCACGGTGTGTCACGTTCAATTGAACAGACCGCGATAAACATAATAACTATGGTCTCGACTGAAACCTGGAGAGGATGATGTACTAGACCATTTGGATCGGTACTGCATTTCATCTCTTGTACGTTTCTTTCTGATTCAATTTCCTTATTCAATAATGAAGAGTACGTACAAAGAATTTAGTCTGCTAGTGAATATCTTAGGCTCCTGTGCGGGAACTTTAGGAACGGAGAACACTTTGCTGGTTTGCAATTATAATTATATCAGAATTATTTTGAGAAACAGAGGAAATATTTTCTGTCCTTTCTGTAGTTGTTTCATGATCGTATTTAAGGCATATTGTTTCCATTTTCTTCCAGGGACTTTGAATAGAGTGTGCTCAATATATTTTTACTCTCTCTAGGCTCTCTCTCTCCTCCAGTGTCTACCTGTGGAGTCCTATACTCAATTAAAGGGCCAGGCTTCTTTGTCTTGTTCTTTTTTATTTTTTTTTTTTTTTTTTTTTTTGATTTTTTATGGTTTGTGACCGAGAGCCCTAATGTAGGTATCAGCATGGTGTGTGAAAGCACCGCCAGAGCCCTTTGGCGGTTGAGTGACGTCTCGTCCCACTATTATTTTGATTTACGTTGCCGTTGAATTTCGGAGTGAAATGACCGATTTTTGACGCCAGAAAAGAGAAGGAGACTAGTTCTGATTTTAAAAGTAATGATATAATTTTTAATTTAATAATTGGATACGCGGCACATATACTAGGAGGGACTAAGCTACTCTTGACGCAGAGAAATTGAGCAACAATTTGATGTCTGTATTCTGCTGTGGAGAATTTACCAATTGCAGCATTAAGATTATTAGGTAGGTATGTGGTCAAGATCGTTGCAACAAATTGCTGAACTGCTTCACTATTCAATACTGTTCTTACGAGGTAGATGTGACATCGGATTCCAAGTGTCTGGGAGATAGGGAGCAATAAAGGCAATTTAGATCCTCGTGAGTGAGCTGAACTCGCTCTCACATTGTTTTGGATTACCAATACTAGATGTTTATTAATTATCTTAGAATGATAAAGAATCAAATCCATTAAGTGTGGGACGTGCCTGTGAGATGGTGTAAACGGATTTTTGCCTTCCCAGAATTCATATCCTGGGCTATCGAGTTATTTAGAACGTTTATGGGCGACGGGACAATCTCTCGCCTGGAAAGTTGCAAGATGTGGTGAGCGTTTGTTAGGTCTGTGTGAGTTGTGGGGGACGGGGAGAAAGCTTCGATAAACCAGAAGCAGTGGCTTCGGCGTCTCGCTATCACTCTATACGAGCGTTATTTAAAATATAAGATTAAAGAAATTAATAAAATCGCATGAAATAAAAATTTAGGATATAGGAAACCGTTAATGTTTATTATAGATCCATAAGTGAAAGTATACCTGTAGTTATAGCATCTTAATTTCTATAATGAAATACTTACACGCTGAAATAGCATTGGCTATTTTAAATTTTATTTGGGTGCTGTTGGTTCGAATTATCAGATTGTGTACAGATGATGTGAGTATATTGCTTATCATTATTTATAAATATTTTTGATTATGGTGGAAACATTCCATTATTACAGGAAATTTAAAATGCATGTTAACTTGCATAAGTAATGTTTGATTTAATACAGATCGTATGATTATTATGGTTAATTATATTTATTCACTGGTGCGATTGTTGATGAGGTTTTTGCGACTTTGGTGTGGATAACTGGAGTTAATTAATTTGTATACCTTTATATTAGGTGTATCTATTATTTTGTTATTATTATTATTATTTTGAACTATTTGATTGATGTGATATATATAAGATTGCGATACTTTTCTTCTGATTTCAAAAATTCTTGTATTAGTTTAGTTGATGTGTCAATTTGTTTTTCGTAGATTTTTGTGGGAGTTTTCGAAAGGTGAGGGGTTGGAATTTGTGGCGGAGGGCGTGTGCAACGGGTAGGTGGTGGAGAAGGGGCGAGGGTACAGTCCATTGTAGTGGGGAAAAAGAGGAAAGAAGGGGAAAAGAGGGAGGAGAAGATAGAGAGATGGTTGGGGTGGAGTGGTGTGTAGGGGGCTTTTCGCGGCCTCGACCTCAACGGTTTATGAGCGGTGAGAAATGTTTCGACGGAAGATTTCCAACTTCTTGAAGAAGAGGAATTGATCTTCGTTATATAGGAGGGAGAGAGAACAGAATTTTTGAGGTGAGGAAGACTGCTTAGTTGAATTTACGCGCCATTTTTTTTTCGTTGAGATTGAGGGTGAGAAGCATGTATGTTTCAACGAACCAGAGATTTAACATGTGGAGGGGGTGATTGTTATTCGGCTTTTCATGGCAGTGAGATGTTCGAGCGTTGATGTCATTTTTGCACCTACTCAGCTGGACCGTGATTGTTATCAAATAATATGGTGTGGACGCACGCTGTCTCTGTGTGATCTCAGAGCCTAAATGATTAAGCCAAAGACAGGAGGCATAACTGTTCTGCGCACCGCCACACATCCTTTCCTCAAACACTCTCTTGCATCAGCGACGCTCTTGAACTTAATATTATTTGTCTGAGCGACATTTGTTGTCTTATTGAACGGAAAGAGACGTTTGTTTTGTTTTTTTTTGTTTTTTTTTTTTCAATAAGTAGACGAAAACTTAGGAGCTAAAGAGGCTCTTATGCGTCTTGAGAGGAAGAGTAGCAACTTGGACACTGTTATCGGAGAGCTCGTTGTCGAATAGTCTACTTGTTTATTTGTCTTTTCTGTCAGCGCGAATAGGAAGGAATGGGTCTTTTATAGTATTGAGGTGGGAAATTAATACAATTGGATTCACTATCCGGGGTATTATTGGGGTTCTTATCAAATTTTTGGAAGGTAACACTTGGCGGTGGGATATTATTTGGGAGACTAAAAAGGTTCACGTGTCACTGTGAGGTTTTTGTCACTGTTTTTTAATAAATTCTTCAGGCCCGTTCAAGACATGAGGAACGAAGCTCATACTATATTTTATTGCAGAACTGGAGTGCGATGTGGTGTGGGCAGGAGGGATAATTTCGACAAATTGTTAGCATGTCTGCACGAAGTTCACGTTCTGGGCTTTCACCATTATTGATCTGAGTTATTACCTCGGACAGAACAATATAAGTAAGTAAAGCATTTAAAATGAACGTTGGGAAGATGATGGATTCTGAAAAAGTATTATTCTCGCTTTTTCTAAGTGTTGGATTGATTGTGCACGGTAGGAAATAATAATAGGCTGAGCAGATGATTAATACAACTTTGATCAGGCAGATTGCGGATAAGAAGAATACTGTGAATATGAATTTATAGACGAAAGATTAATATTGAAAAGGGGTGGAGAATGTAATTGAAATTGATGCCACGGCCAAACTGGCGCGGCTTTTCTGTTGGCACTCCCCGATAAAAATGCAGAGCTGGGACTAATGGACGAGTCTAACTAGCTCCCCTCAGACAGAAGGCACTTAGATTCACAGACAAGTCCTCGGCGTGAAGGCCTATCCTCAAGGGCGGCTTCCCAAAAGGACATGGATCCCCAAGCCCGTTGACCGAAAATGGGTATGAATACCCTATAACCCGATAAAATAGGTAGAAAGCGATTGAGTTGTAATATGGGAAATTAGCTCCTTCTCAGACATAATAATAATATATATATATTATAAATATATATGTATATAATATATATATATCTTATATATATTAATAGTGATAACATATAATAATTATAAAACATATTATATATAATACTAGGATATAAAATATATATATAAGTAGAATAAAATAATAAAAAACATTATATAGAATAGTATTTATACTATTATATGTAGTATTGAAATTATATAATACTTAAAAATATAACAAATATCCCTACAACTGACATGCTAACAAACTTATATATTATTAGATATTTCAAGGGCCGACCGCATTACAAATTATAGCAAAAAACGTAGCCACCGTTCGTTCGAAATATCACGCACGAATGGATATCACATTATCAGAATAAAGAACATTTTGTTAAACCAGGTCCAAAATAATTAGAAAAAAGAAACAAGCAAAGGAGAAATTACTAATTATATATTTTAATCTATCAAATAGACAATCTAAAAATTAGACTTAATTTAAAAGCAGGAACTACGGCCTATCCAACTGAAATATAAACTAATTAATAATTTCAAAATTTTTGAAATTATAGGGAAAACAAGTAGCCATAGTTCAAGGGAGCACAACAGTAACGAAATAAATAGCGCAAACGAAGAACTGGGGCAAACTTCAACAAAGTTATTTTTCAGGCCAAAAAGATGTCAACCGAAGGACTAATGTAAAAAGCTTTAACCATATTATAGTGGAGGTGAATAATTCAAAACGTGAGTCTAGAATTAACGATAAGGAAAGTATAATAAGAACGCTATATATATATGAATGAAATATTATAGGTATTGATCATGAGCTAATAAGGGTTACTTTGCATATCCAAAATTCTGAACCTTATTATATATATATATATATATATGGTAATATTAAATTATAATAGCACGACAAAACATAAAACCGTTAATAATGGCGCGGGTTAGACCACTACGGTATTGAAAAACCACTAGAGGAGAAAAGGTCAATAGAAAACCCAAATTGAAGAAGTAAAAAGCCTATGGCATGAATAAAGAAACATGATCAATAGGGAAATCACGGATTGACTGAATCGAGGTGGTTCAAGAACGGTAATATCCTACAATTAATCCCTTACCCTCCCGCCAAAACAAATGCTGCATTCCTTTCTTAATTAAATTCTTGAAGGGAAATACCCCTCACTACCCCCCCTTTTTCCCGGAAAAGAGGAAGGAAATTGAAAGAGAGAAGTAGTTTAGGAAAAGAGATAAATTTAGAGAACGTCTTATATTTGCATACAGATTTCGGTTTTATATATTATTTAAATTAATATATTATTATTAATAATTTATTGATATTATTATTAAGAGAATTATTATTATTATGTATTATTGATTATATAATTTATTTACTATTATTAATTTTATTGATATATTAATATATTATTATTCTTATTAACTCTTATATCATTATTATTATAATTTATTAATTTATTATTATATTTTTAATGAATATATTATTTTTCATATATATATTATTCTTATTATTAATATATTTAATGATTTATATATATATATTGATTATTTAATTATCTAAATAGTATATATCTAATTAAATTGAATTATAATATTTAATATCATTTGATAGTTATATATTAATTATTTTATTATATGAGAATATTATTATATCATTATGATATATATATATAATCATTTAGTTATATTATTATAATTCATTATTCAAATTATATATAAAATATATTAATGTATAATTATTATTAATATTATTATGGTAATTCATGGTTTATTAGTATATTTTGATTGTTAATTATTTATTGATTATTTATATTTATTGATGTAGTTATGAGTGAGAAAGGATAAGTGGATAGTGAGGTAGAATGAAAGAATAGTTAGTAAGTAAGTAAAGTGTAAGTGAAAAGTAAGAACAAAGTAGTAGTGTATAAGTTAGTACTAAAGTGTTAGAGTAGTAGTCTCGTATTCATGTATAAATTAGTGCTGATTCAGTTATTATTACTTCTGCATGAAACAAGATGTTCGATAATGACGCATAAATTATAAGGGGGTGATGTCATGGGTACAAAATGCTCCACTGACATATCGCATGTATATCGACATATAATTATAAATATGTGTTGAAGCAGGAAAGATAGTAACTATATAGCATTCTTTACACGTATAATTGAGAGCAACGCAGACGGTTTGGCGAACGAGCAAGACCGGATGATAACAGACTGCGAGATAAACGCACGGGAACTCTGCGCGTATGATCGCCGTGATCGCTATGTCTCATTGAATACAAGCCGACAACAGAAAGTGGCAGGAGGAAGTTTATTCACGGAGGAATTGAAAGAAATCCAATAGCATCTTTCCAGAGATCAACAGAAAAATTAGCATCGTTCTCTCTTAGTGTTTACTTTTCTTTTTATTTATTGTCGATAACTCTTTGTTGGATACAAGCCCTCTAGTTCAGTTTATGATTTGTTTTGTTAGAATAATTATTATTTTCTATTATGTTTAGGGTGGGTTTTAGGTATATTTGCATTGTTGTCTGTGAGGCATATACGTTTGAGAGAAGGACGAGGTCATTCGCGGCTCCTGGATGAGTCTCAGAATTGCCTATCGTGTTCGGGATTAGCCTAAAAAATGCTGTATTATTGTTGATGGTGGTTATCTGGTGTTCCTGCCAAAGCCGCCTTTGGACACCGGAGCGCTCTCGCTGGTTAATCAAATCATTTCATATTTCATGTTTATATAGAGCAAAAAAGTATGCACAATTTTCTATGTGTCATATTAACCCTATATATACTAATATATATATACTTATATATATATTATATTATAATATATTATTAGGTATATCATATAATATATATATAATATATATTTTAATATATATGTAATAGTATATATTATCATTTATATAGATAAAAAAGTATATTAGATATATCAAATGAGTATAGTAAACTAGTAGTACCCTATACTATATAATATCATATGACTATATATATATATTATAATATATAGTATAGTTATAGTAGCTACCCATACGTAGTAAGGATAGTAACTAAGTGAAATATATATAGTATATAAATATGGATATATATATATAAAGGAAAATAACTAATATATAATAAATAATATAGTATTTGTTTTACAGTGATATGCACCGACCCGCTACACGAGGGCCCCCAAGCCAGGACTAAATCTCAAGGGAGGGAGGGATGTTTCACTCAACAAAATTTTCAAACATAACGCTCACGAAGTTACGCAGGAACAAAAAATGAGCACGAGACGCGAAAGCGCTTTGAAATACAGAAGGGGCAGATTTAAATGAGTAGGGGAACACAGAGAAGATGGAAGAGAATGGAGAATTCCACAGAACAGAGCAGGAAAGAGGCAGGGTCGGCACCGCAGCGAACTAGCTTCTGTGTGCTCAACAGATTTTGATTCAACACAAATAAAACTTACACTGTTCTAGACATCTCACTGCACCCTTGTGCTGCGCAAAAAGGACAATTTTGATAGGGCAGATTATATAATATATATAACGTCTTTATAGAATGAGTGACGTGACACGGTGAGTGGGAAGCTCTCCTCAGAAGCAAAGATCCTGCGCATCGCGTACTATAAATGTAATACTAGTACACTTGATAGGAAATTGATATGAATATAGCTCTACTAAAACTATACGATCGTACTCGTATACGCCGATTAGCTGGCTTCTCTACGCTAAAATCAGTATTAGGAAGGTATACTAGGTGTCAAGTGTGATGAGATAGGTAATAAGCATATAAGGCAAGAGTATCAGTTTATAGTGCTGTTTTACGCCTTACTTATATATACTATGATATCAGTGAGTTAATAATAAGGTCAGCAGTGTTAAATATATCATAAGTTATATATATTATAGTATATAATATTATTGTAATGAATAATAATTTAATATATGAATATATATAGTAATATACTAATATATATTAATAATATGTATTAATGAATTAATGAAATATGAGACTAACTACTATATTAGTTACTTATTATATAAATATTATAATTATTAAGTTTATATATATAAATATAATATAGTATATTATTAATATAAAGATCAATACTAATAAATATATTAGACTCAGATAAATCAAATTAATCACTGAGTGATAGATAAATATTCGAATATACATAAATACTATAATATGATATAAGGATCGTACTATGTAGTTATCTGATAAGCGAAATAATGTAGTGATTTAGAGTTATATAGGTTATTAATTTCATTAGTAAGAATATTTTAAATAAATAGTTATAACAAGCTTAAATGAGTAAAGAAAATTAGCTAGTACTTAATCATTGACCGTGATCGGCCCCTACGCCGTTAAAACTCACAATTAGCATAGCACGGCTCCTCAATTAAATGGAATAGCTTTTGTTATATATCTCTTAGGCCTCTATACTATTCAACGTACCTACCCTCTAGTGTTATTATAGACCTAATACCAGTGCGCCTACTAACTAATTAGGTATATATATATTATATTGGGGTGAACACATTTAGTGAATGAATGTGAAAACATAACCACTTATTTGAATATATTATAAAGGTGAAAAATAACAATAGTTGTGGTCTAGGGATATATATTTAATTTAATAAGATACAATAATTATCGATGAGCTGGTATAGGCTGGAATCATTAGTAGATGTGAGGTCTGGTTGATTTAGCTTTGAAAGATACTCTAAGCCGACTTTCATATTAGTATTAAAAGCTCAGTACTCACATTAATAAATAAAGTAATTATAATCATAAGTTTTTAAATATTTATATGATATTAATATATAGAAAATACTAGTATATTGGTGTACGACCTAAATTATGCATCTAGGTCCTAAATAATTACGTGTAAATTCATAAATTGTACTCATATTCTACTGAATAATAGTAATATGTTTCTATCATTACAATATATCTCAATAATATTTATTCTTTCGCGATGATATCATATAACTATATTGCAATTAGCGCCGTTTAATTTGATTATTTGATAGCCCGTATTCTAGTAGTACTACTTTCGTTGAGTCTCACTTTAGTGATATACATATACATTACAAATATCAGTTATCAGGCTATAGTCTTCTACTTTCCATAATATTTACAGTCGTACAGATGAAATAACATAAATATATATATTATATATCACTATTTTAGAAATTGAATCATATTTATTGTATATATATATATAGTTAAGCAGATTATGATTTTAGTCATACGTTTTATGGACATTATGTTGTAATATATCTTAGGATGTTCCTTGATACGTGACTATAGATATTCACTAATTCCTAACTTGTGTAGATAATTATTCTTCTCATTTTGTGATGTTATAATGTAATTATCATGTAATATAAGTTACACTAGTGTATACTTTCTAGTAAATAGTAGGTATAATACTCAGGTATTACTAATTATATAGGATTATATTAATCTCAGCATGTCATAGTGAAAGCCATCATATTGCTTCTGCAGTTTATAATTTTTAATACCGTACTATGAGTAATCATATCTTATACACACAACACACTGATTATAGTATACTCTATAGGTTATGCTCATACTTATACGAATAACGCGGTCTATATATATTATATATATATATATAATATATATTATAATATATTATATCATATACTAGTCCATCAAAGTTATGTACTTCATAGTAGAAATGTGTATACCTAAATTATATAAACTATGTTACACTAGCGCCAAACATATTAATTTATATACTATATATACGATATATCTATTTATAATATAAATATGATATTTGGAGGCATATTATTGGACAATTATTATGATACTTCTATAATATAATAAATAACTTTATCACTTCAGTAATAGTTACTTTCATGCTAATTAGTCAGTTATTATTTCCATCGTTAAGTGAAAACATAAACTGTCCAAATGATGATCACCAATATCTATATAATATCAGTTATAATTTATATATATATATATAATTATATTATATATATATAATATATTGCGTATATATATATATATATATATATTAATTATATATATATTAATCTCTATTCTACTATATATATATATATATAACTACTATATAATATATATATATAATATAGTACTGATATATCCAGATCTGAGAGATAAAATAATATGTCTATAGTATTATAATATGGCCGTATATATAGAGCTCTAATAGTAACCTATTTTCTTCCTTTATTATGTAATATCTATATATATCTATTTCAGTTATAGTTAATTAAGCTAGTATAGGTTACGGTTAGCCATATTTAATTTCACTTTTATCTAGTTTGATAAAACATTGGCCTTTATAGTTATGGTTGAAAATATTGAGGGTATGATTATATCAGTTTTTTATATTATAATATATAATGATATATTATTTTATTAATGTATTTGATAATCAAAATAATAATTAATATATATTTCAGTCAATATTATATTTATTATATAATATATATAATATTAATATATATATCTGATATATATATATTATATATTATATAATATCCTCTCATTTTCTATAAGTTATATATTATTATGTGATATACTATATATAGTATTTTATATACGTATAGATTTTTAGTGAATAGGATAAATATATGTAGTACTAGTTAGAAATCGATAAATTATATAGGTTAACATATTTATATAATTTATGAATTTTGTTACGTAAGAGGTGAAAAAAATTGCTAGCATAATGACTGTCACAGTTTCCTGTACTCATATATTAGTTTATTTATTTAGTATATATAAAGCAGACGAGATAAGGTTATTCGTGTATTTAGTACTAGTTAATAGGATCTATATATTCAGTGTATAAATATAGATAGTAGCTAAAATTTATCTATTATTATTTTTAATATATTATGCCTGTTGTTATTTTTACTGCTATTGATATATATAGACTTATGTATGTATTATATAATGCTTATCTACTAACAAATTGGTCATATCATTTTTAAGTTCGCGCACTGCTGTTAATACAAATTTATAATCTGTGGTTTTCTAATTAATTGTATAAGTATCTATGCAGTAGGAATTTATAGTATATAATTATATAATAGCCTCCGACAGTAGATATATATATATATTTATATATATATATATATGTAATATTATATATATAATTTAGATATATTATATTGAATATATATATTAAATAGTTATATATTATTATTATAATGTATTAACTCTAATCTGGATAGATATATATATAATATATATGCTACTATGATGTCGAAACATACTAAGCTAGGGTTAATTAATAGTAATATATAATAATCTATAACAATAATAATATTAATATATATAATAATCATTAATATAATGTATTAATATTTAAATACATATACTATATTATATATATAATATAAGTAGTACTTTATAGTAATATATAATATCATTATTAATGTAAGTCATATAATTTATTGATAATTATA
>JABUQX010041083.1:30000-33990 GCA_015478945.1 Trachelipus rathkii | reverse complement strand
CTCAGAACATTAAACTTAAGCGATTCGAGATTTTCGAGACGTGTTACAGGAGTATTAATGTTTACATGGCACATACTCCACTCTTTAGAGGAATTATGAAATAGGTTTATAGTTGGATATTATTAAACGAGTTAGGGAAAATTCTTAGCCATCTGGGTCTCTGACAAGAGCAAAAGGTTAGCGGTAATAATAATAATTAATAATAAATAATAATAATTAATAATACAATACATAATAATAATAATAAGAATAATAATAAATAATAATAATAATAATAATATAATAATTTTTCTTGATTTAATAATAATAATTTCCTTGAAAATATAATAATGATTTATTAATAATAAAAATTATTTCATGTTCCTTATATTCAACCTTTATTTACTATCTAATTTTAAATATAGCTATAGTAGTATCTTCAAACACTTGATTTAAAAAAAAAAAATCTTTACGAGACATGACAGATAACAAAATTCTTAAGTACTTGTAAATTTTTAGAGTTCTTAAATTATAGATACAGAAACATAATCTTTCTCCAGTTTCTGGCGTAATATTCTTCACTTAATCGGCCAAAATAATAGCAGAAAATTGCCATGCGAGGACCACATTGATGATTGAAAAAAATATGCTGATTTTCCCGATGACGATTCATCGCTCCAATTCACTTATACCTTTCTATCATATCGAAAACTAGATTATTTACTGAATCTAAAAGTTATTCATAATTCTCACCCAAAAAGTAGAAGTATCGGCCAAGTACGGCCAAAATTAACGATCACCGATCACCAGATAACCGATTACTCCCAAAAATGGCCGATACTACCGATACCGATACCGATACTATCGGTACATCCCTAAACAAAAGCATACTAATCCCCCCCAGTTGCTAGGTAACACCTCTATTGATTTACTGTTTACTGCTTTAAGGTATGTAATGTTAATAAATATGTGAGTTAAAGCAGTAAAAGCAGTAATATAAGTTAAAACAGTAAAACTTGAGTTAAAGCAGCTAAAACATGAGTTAAAGCAGGTAAAAGTAAAACAAAGCATACTAACCCCCTCTTGGTGTTAGGTTACACCTTTATTGATTACTGACTTACTGCTTTAAGTATGTAATGTTAATGTTTTTAATTAAATTTCGTACAGATAGCAGTTTTAGTACAAATAAAATGTTTATATATCAGGGACTCAGACATTCTGGTTTTTTCTTCTTACATGACAATTTTTTTAAAAATTTATTAATTAAAAAGTATTAAGTAAAAAAGTATTAAGTAAAAATATGTTAATAAATATATGTGTTAATAATAGGTCTGTAATGAGTACAGTTTTAGGTTCGCGAAAAAGTTTTTAATAAAAAATGCTTAAGCATGAAATAAAATGAATGACTTATAGTATATATATTTTTCATTCGCGCGGCGGGTCGCACCTGCGGGTGCGGAGGGAGCTTGCTGCGGCCTGGTGGGCAGCTTATGATCTAGAGGTAGACAAAAGATGAGTCATCAAAGACGAATCATCAATATAGGGTGGTATCCAAAAGATGAACTTCATCAAAGATGAGCCATCAAAGATTGCGGCAACAAATTGGAGCTTCATAGAGGACTATAAATGTGCAGCTGTAAGTGTAAGTGTTACCTGTGCGTGTGAGTGTAAGGTATATGGGCTAGTGTAAGTGTTTATGGCGAGTGTAAGTCTCTATAAGTGTTATAAAAATACTAACTCTAGTAGGAAGGCATTCTATCAGATGTAATATAACACCAATCGATTCCTCATACCTTCTTACCTAGGGGTAGACACCCATGTTACTTCTATTCTATTTTTTTTTTTTTTTTTCTTTTTTTTTCTTTTTTCTTGGCTCAGGGGAGGCTAGAAAAGGCTTTGAAAAAAAAGCTGCGCCACTTCAGTTGGCCAACTATGGTGGCACTCACTTGGCCACTAGTGGCAACTCACTTGGCACTCATTGGCACTCACTTGGCACTCAATTGGCACTCATTGGCACTCACTAGGCACTCACCTGGCACTCACCTGGCACTCAAATCTAATACTCATAGAACACTAATAGAACATCACTAGATACTTCTTACGGTGATTGGGAACCATCAAAGCCATCAAGTTAGCGTGGGTCAAAATTGACCCATGGTATATGGCAAGGTCAAGACCGAAATATCATGATCAAACAAGGTTAAGACATCAAAAAAAGGGCTAAGTCCCTAAAGGAAGACCAAAATATACCGTGGGGTCAAATTTGACCCCATAGTATATGGCAAGGTTAAGGCCGAAATATCATGGTCAAACAAGGTAAAGACATCAAAAAAATAGGGCTAAGCCCCTAAAGGAAGATCAAAAATTACCGTGGGCAAAAATTGACCCATGGATAACAAAGGGTTGACCGAAAATTAGGGTGGTCAAAATTGACCCATGGAAGGACCAAAGGTTTGGTCGAAAAATTTAGGGTGGCGTCCAAAATTGACCTTGGAAGACAGAGGGTAGCCAATAAATTACCGTGGCCAAAATTGACCCATGGAAAGGACCAAAGGCGTAGCCAAAAATTACCGGGCCAAAAGTTGACCCATGCAAGACCAAGGAGTAGGCAAAAATTACCGTGGGCCAAAATTGACCCGCCATGGAAGACCAAAGGGTAGGCAAAAATTACCGTGGGCCAAAAATGACCCATGGAGACCAAAAGGGTTAGCCAAAAATTCACGTGGGTCAACAATTGACCCATGGAAGTACCCAAAGGGTAGCCAAAAATTACCGTGGCCAAAATTGACCCCCATGGCGAAGCACCAAAAGGTAGCAAAAATTACCGTGGCAAAAATTGACCCATGGTCGAAAAAATTACCGTGGGCCAAAAATTGACCCATGGAAGACCAAAGGGTCGGCAAAAATTACCGTGGGCCAAAATTGACCATGGAAGACCAAAAAGCGTAGCCAAAAATTACCGTGGGTCAAAATTGACCCAATGAAAGACCAAAGGGTAAGCAAAAATTAACGTGGGCCATAATGACCCACGGAAGATCAAAGCGGTAGCCAAAAATTACCTGGGGCAAAAATTGACCCGTGAGTCGAAAAATTTAGGGAAGGGCGGTAAAATTAAAATAGGGGGGCAAATACGTACAACGGTTGCTGACGCGGCTGCGCAACCGTTTGCGCAACCCTTCTTCTCGAAGGTTGCCAAAAATTAGGGTGCCAAAAAATACCGTTTCTCCAAAAAATTGGGTTCTCAAAAAAATTTGGGTTCTTAAAAAATTTGGGTCCTCAAAAAATTAGGGTTCTCAAAAAAATTAGGTTCTCAAAAAATTAGGTTCTCAAAAAAATCGACTTCCCCTAAAAAGACAAGGGTAGGTAAAAATTTGGGCACAAAATTACCATGGAAGACGCAAAGGGTTGGTCGAAAAAAAGGTCAAGGCCAAAAAAGGTGAAGGCCCAAAAAGGTCAAGGTCAGGTTAAAATTCGAGCTCCAAAAAAGGTCGCGGACAGAAAAGGTCAAAAAAGGTCAGGCGCCATTTTCCTCCGAAATCCATCTGTTACTACTTATATATATATACGAACACGAGGGTACGAGTTAATTATACAATATATATATATATATATATATACTATATATATATATATATATATATATATACATATATATATATATAAATATATATGTATATTAATATATATATATATATATATATTATATATATATATATATATACATATATACGATAGATATATATACAGTATATATATAATATATATATATATATATATATATATTAATAATAATATAATATAATATATATACCTATATATATATATGCGACAAAGTTACTTAACGCCAACACGGAACGTGAGGAGCTTTTTTCGGATCAAAAAAAAATCATTTCACAGGTACGCATCATGATACATAATAGATGTTCTAGGGTCGAAATATTTTTTTTTTTTTTTTTTTTTTTTTTTTATTTTCTTTTTTTTGTACACTGTTCTGGTTATATATATATAATA
>JABUQX010041083.1:0-20000 GCA_015478945.1 Trachelipus rathkii | reverse complement strand
TGTACAGTACATAAAATACAGTTAACAATGAAAAGTGGAATAGACTCACAAAAGGAAATAAACGACCTCATTATCAAATGGCGCACAATTGCCACTCATTTCCATCATTCAATCATGGCTCAAGAGTTTAATAAAATTCAAGAGAGGCTCCAAATGCTTGTATTAAATGTTGTACATGATTAGCCTACAAGATTGAACAGCACTTTGCGTATGCTAAAAAGAACCGAAGAATAGAAAATTTCTTTGTTTGTATGCTGTAAGCAATTCCAAACTACCTGTTATAAACAACTTAGAGTGGATAGTATTGTCTGGATATTTGCAATCTATAAAGCCTTACGAAGAAATCACAAAAAAGCTTAGCAAATCAACATCTACAATTGGAAATATCATGCCTTTTATAGTTAGCTTGAGACATCTGAATCAACGTTATTGCTTTGAGATTATGAGAAAGGAAAGCAAATGACTAGTTACGTGACGAAAACTTTCAAAACAGAATTAAACAGAAGATTTAACTGTCTTAAAATGAGGATATTTATAAAGTAGCGACATATCTTAATATAAGATATAACCAAGGTAAATTTTCTCGTCTGTACAAATAACTGATCAAGTAAAATATTGCCTAGTTCGGCTTTGTGACGACATGAAGTTTAAATAAACATTTAGAGGATGTTGAACCCGAAAGAAAACGAAAGAGCGATTCTTCAAAAACACCTTGTTTAAGTAGGGGTATATTACTAACTGAGATTCTGAGTATAATTCTTGCTTCCTGTAGTGGCTACGAAGAGGAGAATATCGGAAGCAGAACATCAATGGACTTCATAGAAAAATATCACAAAGCAAAAGACTAAGTTCACAGGAGGAAGCCTTAAAATGGTGGGAGTTTAAAAGCAAAGAGTATCCAGATTTATTTGTTTTCACATTCATAAGCTGCCCTCCCAGCAGCGTTGTAAGCGAACAACTTTTCAGTGGCGCTGTGCATACTTATGAAGCCTTACGTGCCCGACTACCAGGAGATTAAGCCGAAAAACTTTGAGTATTAACAAAGAATTAATATAAGTTAATGACATTAATATTAAATTAACCAGTTTTCAAAATTGTGGAAGTTAGGGAAAGTGGTTGGCGGGATCATGAAGAGCTCGGTCCCCGTCTCGTATCATTGAAACACACAATATCTGATTGGCAACTTCTCTTTAATATTTTACATAGATTCTTACAGAGATAAGGGCTTAAATCCAACGAATTATATATATATATATATATATATATATATATATATATATTTCAGGTTTTATATTTATATATATTTATATATATATATATATAGCAGCAGTTGTTATATATATAGCAGCAATATATATATAGCAGCATATATATATATATATATATATATATATATATATATATATATATATATATATATATATATATAAGAAAGAGTATAGATAAAGTTATATATATATATATATATAGCAGAGTATATATATATATATATATATATATATATATATATATATTCTTAATTCAGGTTTTAGCTTCAACTATTTTAAATATATACTTTTTGAGCTCATTTGGATAATATTTTAACATACAAAATTTATTAGAGTGTAGAAATATTTCAAAATTATACCCAAAATCAAATGGAGAATAAAAATACATTTTGTTTTTTCAAAGTATATTACTATATTATGTTTGAAATCAAATAGAGAATAGAGATATTTCTTCAAAAGATATATATATATATATATATATATGTTATATATATATATGTTATATATATATATATATATATATATATAAATAGTTAGTATATATATATATATAAAGATATATATATTTATATATAAATATTTATTCTATAAATAGTATATATATATATATATATATATATATATATATATATATGAGAGAGAGTGCTTATATCCATATGTTCACTGTTACGGTAAAGCATTTATAAGAATGTCAGGAAAAAAATAGTCTAGCCTAAGGAAAAAATATCAAAATTTACAATTACAGAAAATATTTCACCATACTCTTTTTTTTTTTTTTTTTTTTTTAGACCTATATTTATTTTATTCGCTCAAATATTTGAAAAAAACAGAAGAAAAAAAAGAAAAGAAATCAGAGCCTTATTACTTTTTTTATCTACAGGAAACTTTACATCAAACTAGACTTTTACTTACTTTCTAATATTTAGCCTTCTAGGCCAGGTTTTCTTTTCCTTTGAATTTCGTCCGACGAATATAATAATATAATATAATATAATAATATAATATAAATAATCAATATAATAATGGCGTCAAAAAATCGAACTTGACGAATCGAGAAATCGAACTTGACGTCATTAGTCAGATCCTCGGAAACTAAAACCAAATTGTCTCAAACGTTTGACTATATTTCGGAAATGCGGCCACATCATTTTGAAATTTTGACAAAAATAAAAAGCTACATATTTTATGAATAATTTTATTAATAAATGTTTCAAATTCTTTTTATAAAAGATTAATTTTCATGTACGTCTTTCTTTTCATTTTTAAAGCTTTTGTTTGGAACAAGGAAGTTCATTGGTTAATTGAAACAATGAAACAAAAACGCTGTTTTGTTAGTAAATACAAAAGTAAAAAAAATTTTTTTTTTTTTTTTTAAATAAATGGCAATTTTTCAAAGGAAAATTAATTTTTTTTTTATTATTACTAAATGGCAACGTTTTTCAAAGGAGAATATTCAAAGATCGATTCATAACCTATATTATTACTGCTAGATACTATACTACTATATGATTATATATAATTATATATTATATCTATCATTACATATATATATATAATCTTATATATAAATATATAATCTTCATATATAATATTATATCGTATGTTATCAGTATCATTATATATCTATATATATACTAATACATTATTATGATACTATCGATATTATATTATATTATTCTGAATGATATATAGATATATATCACACTAATATATATTAATATCTATATATATTATAGATATAATATATATAATTACTATAAATATCTGATATATATATCATATATATATATATATATATATATCTATATATATACTATACTGTATAAAATCTGAGCAATTACTTATTATTCAATACCTATATCATATATATATATATATATATATATATATGTATATAGTAATATCATATATTCAGGGTTCAATTTATGGAAGTACAGGAAGGTCAGGGCAGAAAGTACAGGGAAACAATGACAACATTCGGTCAGGGAAATCAGGGAAAGTCTTTAGATACTGCCTGAAAGTCCAGGAAATCCAAAAACGAACAGTTCAGGAAATTTTAAAATTTCTAAAACATGTGAAAATGATCCAAGGACCAAGTTGCATATTAAATTTCTTATTTTCTTTAGCGGCTATAATTGTGGCATACAGAATTATAAGACATGTAAATCTGATACGGTGGATGAAACAGGACGATGGGAGGATGTCATTTGCATAATATTGCTACCTTCTAGCCAGTTCTATTCTATTCTTAGTTCACTATTACCTTATATTCTTCCTGCTTTCTGTTCCTAGAGGTTAGTTCCAAGATATCATCCCCCTTTCTGTCGATTGAAGTGATTGGATACTGAATGTGTTTAGACTGTATGATCAATGACTTAAAATCTGTTATACTTTATTTTTTTCTTTTTAGGGATTTACTTATTTGAGGTGTTTTTTTTTTTTTTTTTTTTTTTTGAGGGTCTTCACACAAGTGATTTTGAAATTCTTTGTTGCATTCGAAAGATCTTGACATTTAGTTTATGAGAATAGACTTTCAAGACAAAAACTGACTTTAAACGGACAGTGGGAACTTGCGGTGACGTTTCAAACTGATAACTACAGTTTATCAGTGGTTGTAAGGACCGGGATAGTTCCCAGGCTACTGAGAACATTCTAGTAAAAGAACTCTTCGATATCCAATATTAAATCGGGAAGCCAGCCAGATAAGTATTCATCCAAGAGGAGGACCAACTCATTTGAGTTTAATCAAAAACTCAGCCGGCCGACCACCTCATTGAAACTTTTTCTTACTGTGTTCTAATGATCATACTATAGTGAAAGTGTGGTGCACTGGAACATTGCCTGTCCATAACTGCCTCTCATTACTTACAACCAGATTGTAAATGGCCCTGATTTCATATAACAAACCACCGTACACAACCAAACCAGATTTATAATCATATTTCTTTTTTGCGTAAACATGATGTTACCAAGATCTAGAATCACTGATGACCATGTCAAAGGTGGTCGGATGCATATAAAATTATCTTTAAACTCGTGTATGCAGATATAGGGGGAATAGCATATCTTAACACATAAATGTTCTTCACAGATAGTGCGGAACGCTTCAAATTTAAATAGGGGGCCGATGGGAAATGTAAAGATGTGGATTAACCCACGACATGAGCTCCTTTCTTTTCAAGGAAAGCAAAACAGCAAATTGTTGTGCTCTCAAACACAAATTCGAAGGCTCATTCTACTCCTGGAATTAAAACTTCAAAAATATTTGGCATGAGCTCTTTAACAGCTCTTCCAGCGGGAGAATTATGAATATTTTTCGCTTAGATAGGTCACTGGAATTCAACATGCTTATTGTGGAATCATGGCAAAATATTAAGTTAGGACGATATCTTTACGCATGGAATGCCACGACCAGGTGGAAGGTGGTTCTAATAAACTTAGCAAATTGAGTAGTTTGGCGGAACGCTGAGAAAAGAAACATAGTCGATTCTCAAACGAACGTGGCACAACTGCTATAAGGATCTCATGAAAGTATTCATAATGTTCCTACACTCTCAAACAAATATGACAAATGTAAGACGCCCAATCAAGAGAGATGATGGAACATCTACAAAGAGTTCAAAAACCAGAACGCAAGGAGAAGAGAATGAAAAAAGGTCTTGGACAAAAGAGAACAATTATCATACAGAGCTTATAAATGAAGGCGAGATAAGAATGGTTACCAAACTGAAAGCTTTGAAGGAAGAAGATCGTATCAACAAGCAAACATGACATCGATGCGTGAGAAGAAAAAACAGTTAAACCCTAACTTCCCATTTTAAACTTTTAAGGTGATCCCACGTGGACGTTATTCCTAGGCTCAGTTAAATGCTAAGCTTTAATTCTGATTTTATTTATGCATAAATAAACTGTTGTTTACGTTTTTAGGGAAAAAAAATGAGAAAAGGAGAGTCCGGCATCTCGGTAACTGTCATAGGCTGGATTACTAAAACAAAACACACAATTTCTTTTTTATAATTCGATCCCATATGATGATGAGAGTAAGAGTTTACTAACAGAACATTCGTCAATCACGATTTAATTGATGAACATGAGTGAATGGCTGCCAATAATGTTAATAGAATCGATAATTGATCACACCCAAAATAAATGAACAGCGCTGCTCAGGGAAAAAGTATTGCGGCCTTGGGTAGGGGGAAGTCCAGGGTGAATTCAATAAATTCAGTGTGAACCTGTTATATACTCAGGAAATTAATTATCTAATGCGTTAACGAGATTAAAAAGACACACAGGTAACAAAAAAAGGAAAAAAATAAAAAAAAACCGATTAAAAACGGTTTTTTGTCAACCCTTGTTTTGTCATTCGAAAAAACGCGCTGAAAATAAAAAACACGCCTTGAAAAAAAAACGACTTGCAGTCTCTCTCTCTCTCTCTCCTCGCTATTAGGTTTATAAATCATAAATTCTATTATCTATATTTATTATATATACTATACTATGTAATCATATGTATACTATATATTATATAAGTATATGATATACTAGTATCTGATATATATATCGTTATTAATTATATATATATAATATATATACCTCAATATATTAATATCATATTAGGATGCCCGATATACTAAAAAATATCGATAAATCGAAGATTCGATATTTTAAAGAAAATATTCGATAAGTTCGCCTTCAATTATCGGCCACAGCAGAAAAAAATATCGATATTCGATATATCGATGATTTAATTATTATAATCACACTTATAATTCGGCCTTAAGCCAGTTGAATCTATATTACTTATTATATAATAGTAATAGTTAATAATATATAATATATATAATAATATCATATAATATATATCTATAATACTATTCATATATATATATAATAAATATAAATTCTCATAACGATATCACTCACTATCAAATAAATCGGCTGGGCGCGCCTCATGTTTATTTTGGAGCGGCGCCTATGCCACGGACCTTTGTGCGTCCTAGGCCTAATGCGCGCCGTTGACTTTTTGTCACTCATCGCGCCGTATTCGCTTATTGCGCCATATGCGCCCTTTGCGCAGCTGCCGACTTTTCGCGCGGTGGCTGTTTGGCTAAATTATTTGCAAAGACTTTAGTTGCGACATGAAAAGCGTTATGCTTTTATAAGGAAGAAAAAATTATTAATTTTTTGGTAATTAAAAACCCGTAAACTAATATCTACACTCCTTCTCCTCTCCTTTATATCGGATCGGCTTATGTTTTTCCTCTGATGATACACCACGCTGAAGAAGGTTGAATTTTCAGAGCCATGTTGCAATTTATTGTACGTTAAGAACTACCCTGAACTATCTATAATATATACTTATATATTTATATATATATTAGTATATACTATCTATATATAGTATATATATATATATATATTATATATATATATATATATATATATATAATATATAAGTTTTACACTGGGTTTTTAGAATGATTACAATTTTCCACGCTTCTAACTTCTTAACTTTTAGCGGTAAAAATCGCTTTGTTCCTGGTCATCAGCGTAGGCTGGCTCATAGGCGAGGAGAATTTGGCTGCATGCGCCTTTGCTTAGTCGCCTTTTTAAAATTGTTGCGCCTACAATTGCAGTGCGACATAGGCGCATAGTCGCGCATTAGGCGCACTCGGTGGTGCAACGCCCAGCTCTGCTGATACTATATTATATAATATCATATATTATATATGAATATATAGTACTATATATATATAATACTCGATAATATATATATATATACATATATGATATTAGTATAATATATATTATATATATATATATTTATGACGTTGGCTCCAGATTAGGCGACGCACTTAGTTAAAAAACAACGAACAATAGCTACAGCGAAATAAATGGAATACATTTTTGGAATCGGGCAAATTTCAGTTATGAAAGACTAAAATAAAAATAAGTAAGTAACAAGTTTTAGGGATTGTACGATTGTTTTTTTGTATATTGGAAGAGTACAATTAATATTGTTAGTTAACAGATTTATTTGCATTCTTAAACAATGAGCATTTGTTAGGTATTTCAGTATTCGGTTTAATACTAACGTATATATATGATATTTATATATATATATATATATATATATACTATATATATATATATATATATATATATATTATATACTATATCTATATAGGTATTTATACTTATATATTATTAGATATTTATATTATATAAAAATTTTGATCGTCTCCGCGTTCGTGTGGGCCGTTAAAGTAACTTTGTCCATAATATATAGTATATATTTATATATAGTTTTATTATAATTAATATTCTATATATATATATACTACTATAATTAATATATGATTATATATTATATTATATATATTGATATATATATAATATATTATGATATAGTATAAGTCAAACTCAAAGAGCAAAAAGCCCTCCATTGCTACACGGTACACTTAGAAAGATTAGTAGTAAATTTTTAAGCTACTAGATGGTAGTGAAGACAGATTTAACTGTATTTTTTTATATGTTACATTTTACTCGCGAAGCTGAGTTTAGTGGTTACGGATGTTTCCTGTTAAATTTTTACTATTGCTATATTAGTTGGTTCAATAATAGTTTCAGATATTTGGTGGTTATGATTATGTAAGTAGTTTAAATATTTGTATCCAAAGTGGGTTAACATTCTGTAACGCCAATAGTGGTAAATTTCTACTACATAACAGTTACAAACAACACCGCATATCTTAGTTAATGTATAACCCTAATTATAAGTTAGGCTACTATTTCAGACTTGTGTACAATTGACTATTTTGCTAATATTATTTGACTACCAGTGAAGAAATATTTACTCTATTATGCTGGTAAAGAATATCAAGTAATCTTAAGTTACCTATAGGTGTTGGTTGTTACATATACAGAAACTAATTGGAAGTGAAGGTTTAGCATTTGTCAGTAGCTATAATATCATTGATGAATAGTTAAACACGCGTTTTAGTGAAATTTCAATGATAAATAGCAAAGTATATTAATATCTTTTTACATTACTTTAACCAATTGCGAAAGACACCTAATATAATAATCAAATAATAATAATGATCATATAGATATTAATGAATAATATATATAATAATCATACTAATAATAATAAAATAATAATATATTAATAATATATAATATAATAATCTAATAATAATATATATATTAATATAATAATAATAAATGAATAAGTAATAATCTATAATAATAATAATAATACTATAATATAATATATAATATCATTAATATAATAATAATAATAAGAATAATAATTATAATCAATAATAGTATAATTAGATAAGTAAATTCATGCTCAACCTATAATGAGATAGATAAAATAATATAATAATAGTAATAATATATAATATAAATAATAATATATAATAATAATAGATAATAATAATAATATTAATAATATTTAATAATAAAAAATATAATACAGAACTAAAATATCAACTTGGTTAAGTGTGTGGTCGTGGTGTGTGTGTGTGTGTGTGGTGTGTGTGTGAGTGTGTGTGTGTGTGTAGAGTTGTGTTGTGTATGTGTGTTTGCTGTCACCATCTTTGACAAATATAATTATCATATATATATTTATATATTATATATATAGTATTATATAGTATATTATTATATAATATTATATATTATATAATAATATGGATATAGTAACTACTTATTATTATATATAGTATATAATATATATTATATTGAATTTTTATATATATATATATATATATCAAGTATATATATCATCAACTATATATATATATATATATATATATATATCTATATATATATATATATTATATATATATATAATATATACTATATATATATATATTATTATATATATATCATTATATATACTATATTTATACTACATATATATATATAATAACAAATAATTAAATTATTTTGTATCGGTGATTAAATCATCATCTCCTGGTCGAGTGGCTAGCAACACGCGAAGTAATATGAGGTGAGTGTTCGGATCTTCACTCCAGACTAGGCCCGGTGATGGAGTCAATATGTCAAATATCCAATACGAGTTCAATGCACGTGATGAGTGACGTAATACTATGAGGTAATTGAGTAAATTCAAGTTGCTAGATAATTCTGATGGTGGTCAATGGGCTGGAATTATTTACAATCACCACAAGACAACTACAACAAGTAGTAAATATAAACGATTCAAACACAATGTTAAAATTTACCACCTCTCTTTCTACTACTAATTAGAGTAGAAAAAAATAGTTAAAATTAAATTGTCCTTTATACTATAAACAAAGTTCATTGTTTACTACTTACACAAAGTATATTTTAACTAACTACATGTAAGTAGTTTTCATTTCCTAACTATCCAAAAGTAGTAAGATTTACTTTTGAGAGGTTTAGGATTTAGAGTAACCCGAAAAAGTAGAATATAGAAGTTGTTATTTATAACTAAACTTTTTCTAAGGTAGTCGCTCAACCGCGAGAATCAGTGTATCTGTTACGGTTATCAAATTTATTTCGTTCATTGTCACCACTTTTTCAAGTAGGCCTACTGTATTTTGTAAAAAAAAAAACAAAACTGGTATTGAAGATAAAAATGTTAAAAATACCTTATTTTTGGGATCATATGTCCCTTTTCCGTTGATGTAGTCTTTTTTTTCCTCTTTTGGGACGTCGTATTGTAACACTTTTAATAAGGTATAATGTTTGTTTTTTTATGTGGGCTTTTCAGGTTTGTTGTGTATTTCTTCTGGATTCTTACTTTCAGCCAGCAGAGATTTACAAACTGCCCTCGGCAGTAGATATATTTTTTAAAGTAAGTCCTCTTTGAAGTTTATTGACATCTTCTTTCATAGATTCAATTCTCCAGTCGTTATACATACATTTTCGCCAAAAAATTCTTTAAATTTTTTTCGGACTTGAAAAACAAGAGCACAATAACTGGCAGTCTAGAGCATTGACACCTCTCTCCAACTTTGATCACGAATACTGAATAGTGATTAGTGAATACTCAGAAAAACATTTGGGACTTTGTGGCATTTTTTGCGTTCCCGAAAAGCACGAAAATCTTAACCCAATATTTCGTTTATTTGATACACGACGTTGGGGGCTGAACGAAAGACGAATTATGAGGGGGGTGGGGGCCGGAAAGAAGGATTATCAGTCACCTCAGGGTGTCGGGAGAGGGGCATAAGATTTTACAAATTCTTTAAATACAATTTTTTTTTGAAAGGAATATCGGCTTCTCGATATTAAGAAAAATATCGAATATCGATATATCGCCTAAGAAAGTATCGCCCAAAAATATCGATATCGCGCCAAAAATATCGATATTTCGATATATCGTACACTTTGGCGCATCCCTAATATATATATATATATATATATATATTATATTACTCATATATATAATATATAGTATATATATTTTATATAATATAAATTATATACTTATTATATATATATATATATATATTATATATATATTATTATATATATAATATAATATCTCATTCTCACATAACCTCAATCCCGAGACGAAAAGTAACCTTCAATACGATCGGAAATTGGTCAGGGAAGTATTTGTATGGTTTCTGCCAAGTGGGAAAGTGCAAGGACTTTGAGCCGATAGGAGCCTGCTCAGAGCAACGAATTCGGAGTGCTCATTGCCACCGCGGGATGGTTGCATCCTAGATAGCGGCCTTTCTATGCGAAGAAGCATTAGAAGAGTGATTTGTATGTGATAGATTGTTCTGATTGTGTGTCTTGGCTATGTTTGTAGTGACGTGCAACATTAAATATCTGCATTCGGCTGATATTAAGATCATATATATATATATATATATGATATTATATATGATATATATATATATATATATATTATATTTAATATAATATATATTTATATTGATATATATATATATATTTTATATATATATATATATTATTATAAATATATATAATATAGTATATATTATATATATATATATTTAGATTGTGCTAATAATGTAAGGGTCTTTAAAAAGCAGCGATAATTTAAATAATGATTAAAAATCAATTTAGAGAACAAAGCAGCTTTTAATTGAAAAATTAAAGTATCATCATTTGGTCTTAAAAAGAATCGCGTTCACTTTGCAGGTCCGAAGAAGGGACAACTCTCTCTCTCTCTCTCTCTCGTCTCTCGCTCTCTCTCTCTCTCTTCTCTCTCTCTCTCTCTCTCTCTCTCTCTCTCTCTCTCGCTGGTCTCTACTCTCTCTCTCTCTCGTACACCTCTCTCCTCTCTCTTAAAGAAGGAACTCTCCCCCTATCTTTCCTCTCTAAGGAAGTAAAAGAAGAGAAGAATCTCCGAATAATTTTCCGTTTCGGGTTCAGTACCAACCACAACACACACACCACACACACACACACACACACACACAACACACACCCACACCCACACACACACACACCACACAGACACACACAACACACACAACACACACACACACAACACACACTTATATATATTATATATAATATATATATATATATATATATATATATATATATATATATATATTATAGTATATATATATATAAAATATTATAAAAATAGTATAGAACAATGTATATTATATATATTTACTATTATTATATTATACTATCAACCTCTGGCAAATATGACGTTAACAGATTACAGAAAGGACCAGAACGCTGTGTAATTTTATTATGCAAACAACATAGCATCAGGGACACAGTATACAACCCTGTAATAGTGTTGGGGGTTTATATGGTTCGCCATCGCTATAATTAAGGTAAATGACAAACCACGAACTCCAGCTTTAACGATTGGGGGAAGGTTATAGCGGGGGGGCATGTTGAGAACGTGGTCCTTCAGGTGTGAATTTAGCTGCTACAACCATGGAAAGGATTGCGCGTCGACTAACACGTGACCAATGCGTACAGATTACCACCCTCTGTGCAGAGGGGTATGGGTACCGTGAAATCAGTCAACTGTTTGTGTAGCGCATTCTACCATTGCACGGGTCATGCAGTGGTTTCACGACATATAGGGGCACCCAAGGCGGCGGGGCCAGGTCAAGTAACGCGCGACACACTCGTTGAAGCCCGTTTTATGCATATGCGGGCCGTAAGAGACCGCCATATAGCAGCAGGACACCGTCCAATACAACTGCAGGAGGTACATGGAACCCGTGTGAGTGATGATACAATACGTCGACGCCTCACGGAACATAGTATCATGCCAGAGAGGCCTACCATAGGACTACGACACACCAGGAATCATCGACTGGCGCGACAGACATTTGCTCGGGAACACCTACATTGGACCGTCGGTGATTGGGCGAATGTGGTTTGTTGGTGAGTCCAGATTCAGTTTCTATACCTCCGATCAGCGATCCAGAGTCTATCGACGACCTAATGAGAGGTACGCGCAATGTAATTAATATGCGGAAGGTATTGTCATTTGGAGGTGGATCTCTCATGGTCTGAGGAGGCATATCTTTAAACGGTTCTACAGAGTTGTACGTCCTAGTTGGCGATTCCCTAACCGCCGCACGGGACATCGCAGACATCTTTGACCCGTGTTGATGTTCGTTCGCTAAACCTTTTTGTAATATTTTCGAAGGCTCTGTAGATTTCACATATCCAGACAATAATATCCACTCTAAATTGCTAATAACAGGTAGTTTGGAATTGCTAACAGCATACAAAGGGACTTTCTATTCTTCGGTTCTTTTTAGCATATGCAAAGTACTGTGCTATCTTGTAGGCGAATCATGTACAAAATCTAAAACACGCATTTGGAGCCTTTCTTGAATTTTATTTAATTCTTGAGCCATGATTGCATGATGGAAATGAGTGGCAATTGTGCGACATTTGATAATGAGGTCGTTTATTTCCTTTTATGAGTCTACTCCACTTTTTATTGTTAACTGTATGTTATGTACTGTACAATCCAAATTATTTACCCAGAAAGGAAAAGTGCTTTTTTCATGTTTGTTCCAGAATCGCACATTGCCCAGTGAACACTTTCAATGTCCCATTTTTCCAACATTTCGTCAAATTTCTTGAAATATATCCTCCTGTGTGCCGATCTTCAAAAAGTGCAACACCTAATACAAGATTTATTTACTCAATCTTTTTTTGTTGATATGATGAAGTATTAATTTTCAACATCTATAAAGCCACACTTGAATAGGACTCTGAGTGTCCTTATCAGCGTAACTGGTGAAGCACGTGTTTTTGAAAGATTAGTATTTCTCCCCATGTTATTTCGTAATTATGCGCGGTTGCGCGTGCGCATACACACGCGATGAATCAGATTTGTCACTTACAACTTTAGTTTTATTATATTATTCATTAGTACTTCGCAAGACTCGTTTGATCCCATTCGAGGGTCCTTGTGCTCAACTCGACTCCAATCCGCTCCTCCGCTCGATCCGGCTCCGGCTCCGGCTCGACTCCGGCTCCTGGCTCAGCTTCTGAAGTTTTCTATTCATATTTTATTCATATTCATATTTATTATTATTATTATTCTATTTTATTATTATTATTATTTATTATATTATTATTATTAGTAGTAGTAGTAGTAGTGTGAGGGAAATTAGTGTTAGTGTAGTTACTTGTGTAGTAGTAGTGTAGAGTTATTCGTATCGGGTTAAATTTGGAGGGGGGTTAGATGGTGACATATCCTGGTGTATACGATGTTACATCCCCTGGGTCCCCGAGGGGGACCCCATCCACTTAAAAATCAAGTGTTCGTACATTGAGCTGAATTTTGGTGAGATGTCAGAGTTGCGAGTTTCTAGAATACTTGGGTATGTGAATCCTGAGGGTTGGCTACGGCACGGTGGAGCACTACGGTGCGAGTTAATAAACGTCTGTGATAAAAACATGGTGGGTCCTTATAAGGGTTATCGAGGTGGTAAGATTTCGAATATGATGGTTATAAGACGAGTATGGGTGTCTAGGACATCCCAGAAAAGGGATCCCGCCCAAAACATTAAATATTGATGTAGAAAGCTGAACTTGTATACAGCCTTCTTTAGGTGTATCTTAGGTGTTACAGGGTAAATGACCGATATTACCAATTTTGGGACCAGCCCCCAAATCTGAAAATATTTTCGTAGAGTGATGAAACGCGGTATTACAACTTCTGAGGATGTATCTTAGATGTAGGGGACAGCTAATGGTGTGGATGCCCCAGATGGGGTACTGGCACCCAAATCTGAAATATTGACATAGACAACGGAAACTTAAATATACAGCCTTTTAGGTTGCTATCTTGAGATGTCTTACGGGTAAAGATGACCGATTGACCAATTTGGGGCAGCCCCAAATCTGAAATATTGAGCGTAGATGATGAACTTGGTCTATAACCTTTCTGACGGATGTATCTTAGATTGCCCCCGAGAGTAAATGACTGTGCGGTGCCAGATGCGTCCACCAAGTCTGAATATTTGACATATAGAAACAACGAACTTGCATTACGCCTCTTTTAGGTTGCTATTTAGAGTAATCCAGAGGTAAATGATCCGATGGAACCAATTGAGGGACGGCCCAATCTGAAATATTGGGTTAGAACGATTGAAACTCGGTATTTACACTACATATAACGTACTCACATTGCATATAATGGGTATATTAACCGTACACAGCCTAAATGGGGGTCTCCGGCCCCAAACTGGAATATTGAGCCTAGAACGATGAATCGGTAATACCTTTCATATAACGGGACGATATCGTATTTAGTTAATAGCCGTACACATCCCAAAGGGGGTACCAGCCCACAAACTGAAATATGCGTAGAACAACGAATTAGTCTCATCTTTCTTATGATTGGTTCCTCATACAGAAAAAAAATTAATATAAATAATAAACATTTTTCTTATTCTTTTTGTTTATAACTGTTCAAAATTTACGTTTTTTACATCCCTAAGCCAGTAAATCAGTAATCAAAGACCACCATTCAAGCCCCATCCAACCTCCCTCCTGACAATTTCTGTGATCTATTGATCTAATTGATTCAAGGTCACATTTGAGTATCATTTTTTGAAATAAAATACATAAAATCAAGTTCTTTATACAAAAATCAAACAATATATGTTGACGTAACAAAAGTTTTCGCTTATTACAAAGCTTACTAGTTATTATACTGAACTCATGAATATAACCACAACGGAAAACCTAACACGATCTAAACAGGACATAACGGTTAACGTTAACAGCGAGTTCACATTAACGAGTAATGTCAACTAAATAACATCCAAAGTTAACTTTTTCACACTTTGTCAAGCGTGTTTAACATACAATGTTAATTTTACATTAACATGGTAATATGTACAAAAATTAGCGCAGACCGTGTGTATTATCATACAGTACCAATGAGACATTACTCTAACGTACAAGTTTTCACTAATTAAAGGCTGGGCTTAGCATCACCTGAACTACGAAAATAATGTTAAAAGACAAACCAGACACATCTTAAGCAAGAATAACTGCTAACATTAACACAAAGTTCCACACTTCACACCTGTAAAAGTAACTAAATATCATGCAATACCGTACCTAATTACTACTTCTATCAACCCATATCTCCACATAACCGTGTTCAATTCTAACTAATGGTAATATTTAACTAAATTTATCAAACAATAGTTAATTATCATTACCTGATCACAAATATTACTTAACATATACAGTTCCCATCAATTAAAACTACAAGCGTACATGAACTAGAAAATAATGCCACCAACAGACAAACTATCACAACTCCGCACAGAATAAACTTCGTTAACGATAACCAAAGTTCCACATTACACCGTAAGTAACTAACATTGTATGATTAAACGTAACTAATCTTACTTTTTTTCAGCCATATTCTCAGCCGCGTGACGTGTGTCTGTTAGTTAGTTATTATAAGTTAGCAAAAATGTATCATAACCTTGTCCGGATTATCATACTGATCAACAATTATATATTGCTAACATAACAATGTTTCACATTAATAAGCTAACTAGCATCATATGAAGAGGAAATAAGTACAAAGACAAACCAAACACAACTTTAACACAAATAAACTGTTAACATTAACCAGTTTCAATTAACACCGCGTAAAGTAACTACTTTACATACAAACGTACCTATTGTATACTTTTTTCAAGATATCTCATAACATATTACGTTAATCTTACATTGACACAGCTAAAATTTATCAAAAAATGTGTCATACCATACCTAACCCTCTCAGTACCCTAACGATTACAGATGAATAAAGTCAAGTTTTTAGCGCTTATCTCTTTTTAGGACTCCGCCTCCTTTCAGAAAATGACACAATTAATAATGAAATATTTTTGCTTCAAAGTCAGTCTCCCTCAGTGATGCAATACCTATTATATTTGACCCTCTGGCATGGGAATACACGAACAAATGTAGCAGTTGCCATTCGGTTTACGATTTAATTTAAATGACACTTCGTTGGGAATAACGAGACTCCTCGTGAAATATCAACAACAAGCGTTAGAGGATGCGGCGGAGATGGACATCGTATCACTGCGCGAAAACTATCCTACTGAGGAAAATAGTGTATAAACAGCCCTTAAATGTAATGAGATTCTTTCTGTCAACCAATCCGAAGAAAGTAAACAAGAATACGTGTCCGAATGACAATTTCAGTTCAAAGGGCTATGTATTCTCGTTAAAACAACAACAACACACAACAACAACAACAACAACAACACATAACATAGTGCAAAGATTAGTTCTTTGGATGCTAACCAACGAATATATGCTAACCGGTAACATTGTTTTCACATTAATAAGTACTAGCATTCCAGAGCATGAAATAATGTACACGACGATCTAAACACAACTTAGCACGATAAACTGTTAACATTAACAAAGTTCCACACTAAACAATATAGCTAACAATTGCATACAAAACGTAACGCTATTCACACTTTATCCAACATATCTCTAACATCTTAACGTTATTTTACATTGACCACAGTATATTGGGCAGTGCTTTAGCCTTGTAAGTATCATCAGGCAGTTGAAAGTATGCTAACGTAACAAGTTTCCACTAATAAAGCTACATAACATAACCTGAACTAGAGAATATGATGTAGCACGACAACCTAACACACATACTACGAATACACTACATTAACAACTTTCCGCATTCGATATATGTAATGAAGTCATTGGGCTATATTACAGATTAGACTATATAGGATCTCGTATCGAGGGTTGAATCAATTTCACTATTTGGCGATGATCAGTTCACCGTTGACCGAATACTATGAAACATTCAGTTACAGGGAATATCATTAAACAATATTGTGGTGAAGAGAGATGAGGACGCTTGAGGATCATGTTCAGTCCGTGACAGGAACCTTTACAAATTCAAAGTAGTCCGCTACCGTATATTCATGTACTAAAGGAAAGGTACATGACTGTAAAAGCGATGCATTCAGAGCCAAAATCTTAGTTCAAAACATCGTTACAATAGTAGAATTATCTAGAGAAAGTTGCTGTAGCTGGTGCTTTCAAAGCTGTTGTTTCCTAAACAGAACAACAGCTTTTGAAGCACAGCCTACGCTCCTTTCTCTAAAAGAACAACATCCTAGAGAAGGTGCTGTGGCTGTGCTTTCAACGCTGCTTGTTTCTGTTTAGGAAAAGTAATCGTGATATCCAAAAACCGCAATAAGAATTAATGTAACAAGGCAAACCTAACATTACCTAGCGTATGAATTAATCAGCTAACAATCTGAATCCCTACTTATCAAGTAAGTAGCTAAATGGCTCATACAATACTCGTATGGGCACCCACTTTTCTCGCATATCAGAAGGTAAAGTCGTATCATCTAACAAAATCCCTTACAAAGTAACCAATCTCTCAATGACATTTCTACATTTGACTATCCAATATAACACTATCTTCCAACAAAGTTGTCATTTCGTTTGTGAGATATACATCATTGAGTATGAATAACTAGGCATATAGCAAATTTAGGGCCACCTAACATTACCCACAAAACTTAACTTATTCCCACTTTGTCATCACCAGCCAACACAGTAATATCTTACCAAAACTTCTCCTTGCTTACAAATAAGTGTTATTTTCACATTGTCCTATTAATAATATTACACATAACGTACCTAACTTACGATGAAACAGTTTTAATTAATCTAAGAGGATCTAAGGCAAACACATTAGCATCCGAGAGAAACCGCTGATGCGCCTTGAAGGGTTGAATTTGAGAGGGGATCCCCCGAGGGTGTAAGCAGGCGTTTGGCTTCGGGTGATCCCCCCTCAGATTTATACCTTTCAGGGGCGATCCACCCTGGGTTTTCTCTCGGATGGTATGTTGTTGCTTGAGATACTCATTAGAATTAATTAACTGTTTTATTGTAAGTAAGGTGTATATGTTAAATATTACTTATAAACAAAGTGAAATCACACTGATTTGCTTAGAGATGAGAGTTTTGTAAGATTTACTGTGTTAATACGGTGATGTGTTAGAAACGGGAGCCTAGGTTAAGTTTTGTTGGTATGTTTAGGTCTTGCCCTAGAATTTGCTAATGGTCTATGTTTATTCATAGGTCATGATGTTATACTCAAAACGATTGACACTTTGTTGAAGATCAGTGTTAATTGATAGTTCAGATGTTGTCTTTGAATAGAGTTTGGTCACTTGGTTAAGGGATTCTGTTAGATGATACGACTTTACCTGTTGCCATGCTCGAAAAGTGGGAACATAGCGAGTATTGTATGACTTGTTAGCTATTTACTTGAAGTAGGGAATTTTCAGGAGTTAGCTGATTATCATACGCGAGGTAGGTTTGTTTGCCTTTGTAATTAATATTCTATAGTTAGCGGTTTATGATTCACCGAGTATTTTCCCTAAACAGACACGCTTTGAAAGCACAGCCTACAGCACCTTTCTCGTAGCTGTTGTTCGTGTTTAGAGAAAGAGCTGTAGGCTTGTGCTTTCCAAAGTGTGTTCTGTTAGGAAACAAGCTTTGAAAGACACGCCTACACACCTTTCCTCTAGATGAACTTTACTATGTAACGATGTTTGAAACTAGGATTTTGGGGCTCGAATGACGCTTTTAAAGTCAATACCTTTTCCTTTAGCTATCATGAATACGGTATGCTACCTTTGAATTGGTAAGGTTGCTTGTATCCGGACTGAAATTCTTCAGCGTTCGTATCTCTTTCACACATATTGGTCTAATAGTATACCCTGTAACTATGTTTACATAGTATTCGGGTCAGCGGCGTGATGATCATCGCAAAGTGAAAACTTGATTCCACCCTCATACGAATCTATCATAGTCTAAATCTTGTAAATATAAGCATCAATGACTTTCAGATCTACATCCTAATCGAAGTGGGAAGTTTGTTAAATACTATTCAGATCTTATATAATAATTGCATACTTATAGCTGAAGTTACGTTAGTTCCAGGTTATGTTATGCAAGTACTTTTTAATGAATTAAGTATTTATCAAATCACATCTTCTAATGCTCTAAATAATGGTATCAACAATACTATTATTATTGCGAGTCGTTTGATTTGGATTTTTGGCATAACTTTCAATACAATTTACACAAGGATTCATTGGAGCAATCTAGTAAAAGTGATCAAGAAACTTGCCTTTTGTAAAAAATATTTTAATGGGAAATTGA
>JABUQX010041082.1:0-45224 GCA_015478945.1 Trachelipus rathkii | reverse complement strand
CCGTAGCCGCTCCGATCGGCGGTGCCGCCCGGTGGCAGTTACGGATGCTTATATATTAGGTACTATAAGATTAGAGTAAGATATCTACCTTATTACTTATATATTCTTAGTATATATAGTATATATTATATAGTAATATTAATAATATAGCCGCTATTACTTATTCTTAATATGAGCTTAATAATAAATAAAATAGTTCTATGACAATAGTGCAGGCAAAAGGATGTCATGATAGCTTCTAACAAAAGCTAAAAATCTTTCATTTGCTTAATAAATTATACTGGCCCAATAAAGTTTAAGTTGATTTTGTTGAAACGTGTATTTTGACTTCTAACTCTCAGTAACTGTGATTGTAACCTAAAAAAAATATATAATTAATAATACAAAATTAAATGTATTTAATATTAACGATTTTTAATTTTATTACCTGACACATTTGCTTCACTCGATTTATGTATGCGTCACCAACGTTTCTTTGATATTCCACAAGTTAAGTATGGGTTCACAATGACGTGTGATTTGTACATCCATCACTGTAAAATGCTTTTGTACCCTTTCCATGGCAGTCAGAAATGGAGCGATACAGAAATGGATGGTAGCTTGTTCCAGTTCTAGATGCTCCTTAATCTAATAGGTCACGCAGTGTTGGGCTATCACGCTTATTTGGGAAGCGACCAAAAAAACCTTGATGAGCCTCGCTTCATACCCAAACCAAAGAGCCAGACTACGGACATACCTTCCGCTATTAAATTTCCTTTTCCAAACATAGATCATTGCTACCTCTATGGATCTTTACCGCGCCCTCATTGCCTCCACAGTTTCTCTGAGATTAATCAACATTGTCTATACACACTTCTCTGACAGAAATTTTAAAACCGTCGACTGCTATAAAGTTTGCTTTACGTTACATTTAGTTAGCTATCTACATGTTTGTGATGAACTGTTCTTGTGACAAAGAAATAATAATAAAACAGATAAAAATTCTTATAAGTTTTCTCTTTAATAAATGCTAAAGCCAATAGTTTTAGTGCGGAAACGGTTACTATATCGTGTCCCACATTTCGCACTTATTTACAGTGAACATTTAATTTGCCTTCCAATTGTGCTTTATTGTGCAATGCATTCCTTATTACTATGTTTTTCGGCACTTCTTCACTGTGTAGAAGACTGTTTACTTTTAAACTTAAGAATCCGAGAAGTAAACTGCATTCTCATTACAAATGTTGAACAATGCAATTCATTTTAAAAGTTTGCACAAATTTAAGAGCTAAACACACCGTGCTTTATTTACCACTCGCATCCGTAACTAAATGGAATTCGTGGGGAGTTGCAATCAAGGGAGGTGATGAAGATGATTCTAAAAAAAAAAAAAAAATATACGAGTATATCGATGATTTCAAAAATATCAAATATCGAAGCTCAGACGAAAGCCTTGAATTAACCATATATATATTATATACGTTATATATATTATATATATATATATATAATAGATATAATACTTTATTATATATAATATAATATATATATATATTAGATATATAATAATTTATACATAAGTGTACAGAGAGAGAGAGAGCGAGAGGCAGAGGGGCGAGAGGAAGAGAGAGAGAGAGAGAGAGAGAGATGAGAGACAGAGAGAAAGAGAGAGGAGAGAGAGAGACGAGAAAGAGTAAAAGAATGGAAGAATGAGAGAGAAGAGAGACGAGGGCAGAGCATGATGAAAATCCTTCTAAGGAGCAAGAGTACAAAGTAAGGAAAAATTGTAAGAAAAATTTGTAAACATTGGGGTTCGGGTATAGGGTGGGGAAATGTTAGGGAGGAAAGTAAAAGCAATAGATGTGAGGGGCTCCAAGCTATGAAGTAAGTCATGTGGTGGTATGTGGAGATAAGGGGGATAACAAGTGAAAAAATCCACCCCAGCATCATAGAATTATAGCCTAATTTTCATAAAACCGAGCTTTGAACATCGCCAGGCTGATGGCGGCTTGGTTCATTACGAAACACAGACAGATTCATAGAAGACAGAAGCCAAAACTCATTAAAATTTGCAAAGTCACAGATTAAATGTAGTTCCGTGAAGGCGAGTTATTTGTTGTATCAACGTAAATTCAAAGAAACCAAAGAGCATCATAACTGAATCTCGTATAGAACGAAACGATTATGACACTAGCAGTTAGTCTGCATCAGTCAGACTAATAGACGAAGTATACTCGGTGCACTATCATTAGTAGACGCGCGACCTACGCAGCGAAAAGTAGTTAAAGCATGGATATCTGAGCTCCGGCTGTAGCATTATCATTAAAAAGTGCTGAAATATTGTTCCACATGATAAAAACATTTGGGTCTTTAAAACTCTTTTTCCAGTCAGTGTGATACTAAGGATGTCTCGAGTATTTGGTAAAATCGCACATTTTCGAAATCCTAGAGTATCTTTTCCTCTAGTTCTGGTGCAGATTATGGGCCAGCATAATCACGATTTCATATTAATCAACTTTAATTATATTATGGTCACTAATTCCTAATTTCTCCTCAACTCTAACTTCATCCACAGTACTTTCAGTCGTTAGTATACTTATTTAACGTCTTTAGTAGTGCATCAGTATCTTGTTGGCTCTTGACATCAAGGGTCAAAAAGTTATCTAGTAAACAATTTATGAATGCAGAACGACTATGGTCCATATTAGACAAGGAATCCCATATGAAATGCCAGGAAATTTAAAAGCAGCCATTATAACTATAGCTTTTCTTTACATGCAGCATGCTGTACTCATATTTCTTTCACAATGCCGCGTCTAATTCTTGACTCTTGCCAGGAGGTCTATAAAAATGCCCACTATTTATTGATATATAAGGATATATATATACGATGGGCAATTCTAATGATTAATTTTTAAGTTTGAAACAGATAAATATTGCTTTTACATAAAGCTGCCACCCACCTACCCTCTGTCCGTCAGCTGTATAGAATAGTGGATATCCCTCGTTAATTTATATCCATGAAAAGGAGTCTCCATTATAATGCTTCTTTCATTAAACCAACTACAATTATGCAAATAATCTCTAGATTCTCATTTATGGTATAACTAATCAGCTTACTTTTTGATTTCTAAGGCTATGAGCATTTGTGAAAACATCCTAAACTACTCGAAATGCTGTTATTTTATTGCTAGATCATCATTTTTGAGCCTGTACCAACACTAGCTTTATTTATCTCTCCACTATTACAGTTACCATCTAATATTCGTATCCAGATTTAGCCACCACCTCAACTTACCTCGTCTTTTTGCTTAAAGTCTTCCAAAACTGTACTGAAAGCGCCCAACACCTTACGACTCAGAGTGAACTCCTCTGCTGCAACAAAGATCTTTTATCCAGAAATTCTCTTCCACAAAGCCAAAACCTAATATTTCTGAAAAACATAATTTTTCCTCATAACCCTATTCATTTTAACTACTCCCCCTACTTTCCCATTCCTGACCAGCACCTAACCTAGGTAAAATCCCAGAAATCATGCACCTTCTTCACTAGCTTTCATCTTCTGAATCAATCTGCTATAATCTGCTATTATTTCTTCTGACCTTCTATGTCCTATCATCCATTTGTACCCACATGCACCAATCACATCTGAATTCAACATTTGTAGAGATCAATCTCTCTATCTCATCCTATCCACGATTATCACTCACTCTGACCCTGGGATAACATACTCTCCATCGTTTCTTTTCTTATTTTTGAAAGTCCTATCTAGTATCGTATCATAGAGTCTCCAATAGTAATTGCATCAGTCTTCCCTTAGAAAACTCAACCATTACCAGTGCCCTCTCTGATCTTCCCATCTAGGAAGACAGGTCAAACCTGTTACTGCCAAGGTTCACGGCTGATGTGACTTTCGAGACCTCATGCTTTAAAATAATTGTATTTTACTGGTAGTTTGTTACACTCTTAGATTATTTCATCTGGCAGACCTTGATTATTATTTTACAAGCATACTTGCATATCCTTTCCCTCGTTCATCTATCCCTGCCAGTGCCTAGGTGTGTATCTAACTATTCTTGTTTCTTACTTATCGGCCTACTTATCACTCACTCCCTTCCTCGCCCTCAATCTCGCTCTGTCTACTAACTTTTTTTTTGATTCCACTTCCGCTCCTTCTCAATGCTTCAAATTACTATCTTCGTTTCAATCCATGGCAATATTTTCACTCAGTCGCAACGATCTCCCTGTCTTAAGCAAGGCATATTCTCTTTACAATGTGCAAGACATCATACAGGGCAGCTATCACATATTCACCTCTCACAGTTCCACAGTTATCACACAGAGCATACATACTTCAAAGTTATTATGGTAGCCTTTACCTAGCTAGTGGCTAATCCTTTTATAGTGTTTTACCACATACAGTCTAGAATATCAGCTCACTGAGTCAAGTAATTAGATTAAAAGAGTAAAGTATATCTCATTTAAAACAGGTGTTAAAAAGATCTTAACAAAGCCAAAAGTTTACTTAGCCTATGGCGACCAGGGAGTATATAAAAAATTTATAAGGTAGCTTAGCTTTGTAGTCTGCATGACTGGAAACTTAATTTAATTCTCTAATATATCACTAAATAAAAAGTATACAGCTTATGTAACGACCTGATATATGTAAATACAGAAAATCTAGTATTCATCAAAAATAACCTCCACACAGAAACTAGTCAAATTCTAATTTATTCATCATGTTAGTTCCTAGGGTGAGGCATTCAAATTTAATATATAGTGCACAAATTAAAGAGATAGTGGTATGAGCGTGGTTGTGTGTAAATGCGAGCTTTATAACACTGTTAATGACCGTAGTCTAGATACACAACAGTAGTGTAGTTAGATACACAACAGATAATGCAATACTTTGTATATATTTGTTTATGCTAACACTTTTCTCAATACACAAATTTATATTAGGAAAAATGGGAGAGCAAAATAAACACACCTTCGCTCAATGGCCACTTATCTTTAAAACATACTACTGAATATTCATAAATATATTTATAATATATATATATACATATCAGTATATTGATTTTGGACTTAACAAGATTTTACAAACCTGTCAGTAGTGTGTAGATTTTGTGCGGGGCGGGATGTAAGGGGTCCTATGTTCTCATAGGTCCTTTTGTAAATATTTGTCCCATTTATTTATTTCTTATATTATCATGTGCACTATGTTCTTTCCTTTCATATAGACAGATCTCAACAAGGTTAATATAAAAAATCTGAGGTAATTGATATTCCTTTAATTTCTTCATATTAATATTCAGACTAACTTGCTAAGTAATTACAAAGTTCAAATAGAAAATGTAGAAAGTGATAGTTATAAATCCATACCAAAGTTGGAATAAAGAAGATAAAGAGATTAATAAGGATACTAGTCAGAGGTAAGGATATAAAGAGTAGTAGTTATAATAGATTTATCAGATTACACTAATTTGATGATAGATGTATAATGCAATATGATAATATGAAAAAAAAATTAATATTAACTTTAAGCCATGGAAGTCCTTATTATTTAATTTATTTATATGACGTATTATATAAAACAGCACCCAATAGAGTGTCAAATTAACAAGACAGCTAATAAATATTTACAGAAATAACTCATAGGAGATTAAAATAAAGGGTGGTCAAAATAATGTTTGTCTATAGTAATTTTGTATATATTATTATATAGTTATGTTTTATTTATAATTATTATATATATTATGTGGAGGAAGATAGGATAATTATTTTCAGATACCTCTTTCTCTTCTAGTTATATTTCCTGGTCTTGGATTTTTATTGTTCCGCTATGCTTTTTAGTTGGGCATGGTGTTTATTTTCCGGCTGTATTTTTTATTTCCTGTGTATTTTTAATCCTTGACTGCAATTTTATTACCTGGTGGATTCGACCACATTAAATGGTAAATTAGAAGTAAAAAATAAACTGCAACGCAGATCTCATTCTTAATTTGGTATAACCCATCATCTGTTATTAGCACCTTTTCAAAAACCGCACACTTCATTGTCATCACTTCAAAGTCTGATCCTTATTTTTCAATATATTGAATAACTAAAAAAGATTCTGAAACTCAGTAAAAGATTAACTTAAACTAAAGTAAGCATTTAAAAATAATAAAATAACAAAACAGGACAATTCCAGCATTTCTCTATTCATCTAAAAAATAAAGGAAAGTAAATAAATAAAATAATTAAGCAAGCAACCAGTTTTTAGGATTCATATATTGGTCCATCTAAATAAATATATTAAGTTTCTAATTGACTTTTATTGCAAGCTTGCATTCCCTTTATATTGTTGAATATTTTTTTATCTTTTTAAGCTTTGTTGAAGTTAATATTAAAGGTGGAATACCAGAGTTTTGTAAAAGAAAAGTGGGGGATTGTGTGTGGTCTCTCACTATTTACCTTACTGTAGCCTAAACCTAACGTCTTGCAAAGCTTGGAAGTACTTGATTATAATTGTAAAAGTTTTCCTTTTATTAAGTATCTATTATTTATCTTTATCTATGTATCTATATATTTGTTTATATTATTTAAACTTTTACAATCTCATTCAGATAAGGGAGAAATTGGAAACTTGTATTTCCTGTCGTCAAGACCGTTCAGGACCACCAAAATATTAACATAGCTTTTTAAGACATTAAGACATTAAGAATATAGAACCAGACACTCTTCATGAGCTTTTGTGTTTTTAATTGTTGTCGGTGGTGGTGGTGTGGTTAAGTTGTACATGAATGAGGAATGAAAGTATTAAGAGTTGTGTGTAGTTGAGGAAAAGGGGTAAATGACTGAGATTAAATGAAAGTTATGTTGCAATGGGATTTCGGTTCATTGAAGGATGGATGATAGTCAGTTTGGTTAAGGCGAATGTATAGTGTGAGTGTGCTGGAATCGACTGGTTGGGAGACTGAAGAAAGTGGGGTTGAGTCAGTAAAGGAATGCTTGAGAGGAAGAGAAATGGAGTTTGGCAGAGGCGAAGAAAGGTGCAAAAATAGAGTGAAATGGCGTGATTTTGTGAGGGGTATGGTCATGGCCCACCTGGGCTAGGGATGAAAACCCACATTTGACGAGAGATACCTAGAATGGGGTGCACATCGTCCGTCCCGATGAGGTCTATTGGTGGATTTTCTGACCATGCTAACAATGTTCTCACTAAAAGGCTATAAAGGAGGTGGTAAGTGGGCTGCTTTTCTTTCATCGACCTAGTTCGTTTAAATTAAATTAAAATTTTTCCTAAATACAAACCCCAGAAATTTATTTCCTTTTCCTCTTTATCTTTTCGATTTTTTTTTTTTTTCCCTTTAATTTTTCTTATCCTTACAAAGTTGCTGCAGATTTATTCCAAAGATGGAACTGCATCTCAAATTAAATCCATTTTGTTTTTTTTAAAATCGTAAGTATAATACTTTATTTCATCGATTTCGAGGTTAGCTTTACTGTATATGGACGGTTTCAGCAATAAGTTTTGTTCGTGTTCACGCATGTAGTAGTTTGATAAAGTTTCCATGTGTTCTTTTAGAAATAACATGAGTCAGCAATGGAAGTGTGTTAATTTTTGCTCCCATTTATTTTACTACGTATCAATTTGTGTATTTGGCAAGTGGAATTTAGTTAACAAATTTAGTGTTGTTTCTTAACTGTGTATTTTAGAAATTTGGGTATTATATTGTGATTATTTTTTTATTAATTTAATTTAGGTTGATATTGGACTCGTCATGTTCATAGGGTTAACAATGACTGTAGAAGTAGTAAGAGATTCCGTTGAATTTACTTGTTTGTTTGCAGGTGGAACTTATTTTTCTGCATTTAACTATAGTGTTTAACAATTGTTATATTAATTTTTGTGATAATCTAATACCTTAGGCAAAACCATAGCTAAGTTAAGCGCTATTTTTATTAACTTTTTATATAGACTCTAGCCTGGCGGCCTAGCTATACTATCATCATAGCTTTGTCTAAGATATTAATTTTTCTAGGCCTTTAAGTGATATTTAGTAAACTGTAGTTGGTGATAATTGGTACAAGTTGGACTACTGTTAGGCGTCTACCTCTATAAAAAAAAAAAAAAAAAAAAAAATAAAGTTTAGATTTTTTACATTTATGTATCCCTGGCCTAGGCTAAGCTAGATATTAGCTTTAAAAGACTTTTACTGATCTTGGTTTAAAGAAATTAGTTTATTCTTTGTTAGCTTTTTAGCAATCACTTAACTTAGGGTTGTGTAATGTATGGTACAAGTAGGTAAGTTGATACACTAATCATTAAAGTATGTATGCTCTGTGTTTGATACACTGTGTCGGAAGGTGAGAGGTAATATTGGCAATACTGCCCTGTTTGTGTTGCTAATGGCATGAGACAATGAGTGGCTTAAGAAGGAGAGTGCGCAAGACCTTGATGAAAAATATGATGATGAATTGATACAAGATTCGTTTGTTATGAAGAAGGAGGGAAGTGTTAGGAAAAACGTTAGTAGGGATGTCGAGGCGATGAGGGACGGGATAGTTAGGGTAGACAGGAATCAGTATTCACCTCAGGGCAAGAAGTTGAGGGGAAAAGATAAAGTGTGAAAATGTTGCAGCTATGAATATGTAGATGTTGTTAAATAACTAGACATAATATTTTCAAAGATGAGGATTCGAAAAAGTCAGTCAGCCTGTGACGTGCAGAGTAACAGGTTTACTGTTCTTCCAGATGGTGGGGTCTCAGAGGAGTTCCCAAATGGTAATGGTTGAGTTTTCTAAAGGAGGCTGAGACCTATTACTAATTGGAGACTCGTATGATACGCATACCTAGATTGGCTTTTTCAAAGAATAAAAAGAAACGATTTGGGAGATGTTATCCGGGCCAGAGTGAGTGAATATCGTGGAGTAGACTGATTAGAGAGATTGAATTCTACAAATGTTGATTCAAATTGTGGACGTGCATGTGTACAAATGATAGTAGGACAGAGAAGTCAGAAGGAATTATAGCAGATTACTAGGAGATTTGATTCAGAAGTTGAAAGCTAGTGGAAGAAGGATGATTTCTGGGATTTCACCTAGGTTAGGTGCAGGTCAGGAAAGGGTACGCTAGGGCTTTAGGTGTAAATGAAAGGTTAGGAATTATGTTTTTCAGAAAGAATATTTAGGTTTTTGGATATGTTGAGAGAATTTCTGGATAAAGATCTTTGCCAGCAGGATGAGTTTCACTTGGAGTCGGTAAAGGTTGTTTGGGGCTTACAGTTACCATTTTGGAGACTTGTTTAGCAAAAAACTAGTAAAGTTGGGCTGGTGACTAGGCTAATCTGACGATACAAATAATAGAATGATAACTGTCATAGTGGGAGGTAAATAAACTAAGTGTGTTTACAGGTTCAAGATGATGATGGACAACTTAAAATAACCAGCATTTGAATATCAACATGCTTTATACACAAGCTTAGTAGCTAGATACATTAAAAAAGATGAGCTTAATTAGGTATATAGCACAACAAATGAGGAAATCAGACCATTATTTTTGCATAACGAGGCATGGTGTTAATGAAGAATCTTTATGGGACTCCTCTTCAGGAATTATTCAAATAGAGGATATTCATCTTTAGTTCTATACACGTGCGTAGAAGGAAGGAAGCGTAATGGGGTGTGGCGCTTTTATATTAAAAGCAATTCAATCTGTATTTATGACTGACTTTAAACTAATCTGATATTGAATCAGTGTAATTAAGATATCTTCTATGTTTAATAATAATAATAAGATGGGCATTCTATAGACCTCCTGGCCAGGAGTCCTAATTAGTGCCGGAGAATTGTAAAGAAATGAGACAGGCATGCCACAGTAAGAAAAAGGTATAGTTATATATGGGTGATTTTAATTTTCCTGCATTCAATGGAGTTCCTTGTCTATACGTACATAAGTAGTTCATTATTATAATTGATATACTAGATAGCTTTTAGAGATCAAAATGGTCTATGAACAAATAGACACGATGCACTACTTAGACCTTGATATTAACTAATATAAAGTATGTTGATAAGATTAGAGATGAAGAGAATTTAGGACTTAGTGACCACTTAATTAATTAGTTAATATGGAATGTGATATTCTGGGCCCAAATTGCACCTAAATAAGGAACAAGCCTAGATTTCCGAAAATGCGATTTTTACCAAGTGACGAGACATGCTTAATGATAACTGACTGGGATAAAGAGTTAGACCAAAACTGTTCTTATTCATGTCGAGAACATTTTAAGCAGTTTTATGGACTATTCAGTCAGTATTTTAAAAAAACCTTAGAGTGGCGAAGGGAAAACCTGTTTGGTGGAATAGAGAGTTAAGAGATAAAATCAATGAAAACATAGATGTTTTAAAATATTCAAGGTTGTAATAGGAAGATGATTTAGAAATAAGAAAAAATAGAAAACCCAGAACACCCAGCCTAAGAAAGGCAAAGAGGGGCAGAAATTAATTTTAGCAAGGAATAGTAATAAAGGACCTGCAAGAAGTTTTTTAGCTTTTGTAATTTAAAAGTAAGAATAGGACAATGGGTCCAATAAAATTGAATGAAAATCTATAGTAAGTTTTTCAATAGCTTGGTCAACATTTTCAATGCTTATTTGCTTCAGTGTTTCTGAGGAAGATTAGATCATAGTTGGAGTCTCTCTCTCATTTAGGATAGCATTATCTCTTACAGAATTTGAATTTGACGTACAAGATATTAAACGTACTAGACCATATTGATCCAGTAAAGCTGCAGGCCTGATCGGCTCTACATGGTTTAGAATTTAAAGGTAGTACCAAGCATTGCAAATTTTACGTATTAATGATTTTTATCGATCATATAACATTTGGTGAGCGGTGCCTACTATCCGGATCTGGGCGCCGCATCACCGTTGATTACAGCATTGAGTTGCTCGAAATGGCAATTTCTTGCTGTCCGCCTACTCATACCAGTCGCGACATAGCCGGTCAGGTCAGTAAGAATTTGGGTAATACCTAGCCAAGTTAGATTAGATCGCCCAAAGCCGCCTCCTTTTTAACTATTCATTCTCTGGCGTTGTCAATAAAGGTCTCTTCTCTGGAAATTTAACTCTAGGACAATAGTCACTACTAGAGAAATATTTCTAGAGCAACGCCCTATGATCAACAAGCTGAGTTGCTCATGATCCTCCCGCTCCTCTCCGGTTCAGCGAGAAGTCCTACGGGATGCGCGCGATGTCGGATCATACCTTATGCTTTCTTACGAGTTCCGTTGATCTCGCCGCGATATTCTTACTTTACTAGACACGGTCCATCTTGTACGAGGGACATGATATGGATTACATACTTTCCGAGACTTTCAGGCAATAAGACTTCTGATAATGATTCCCTACATTCAAGGCTTTAACTGAGTCTTGCAATCAGTCGTGTTAGATCAGCATATCGTATTCAGTCCCTCAAGTCTCGCGCTAAAGAACTCTCGGTTGCCAAACATATATCATTAAACATAGCCTCGAAGATAACCTAATATATGAGACATAATCACTCATGGTAAATAGCCTGCCAAGCAGGTGTCTCCCTATCCGCGGTTCGTGCTGGGCCACGATTGTTCCTCATATATATAAGAATGATTACATATTTATTCTACGAGACCGATGGATCTCCTCCATGCGAAGCGTTCTAAGTTAAGTGCATTGTACTTCATTCCACTAAAAGTCGGCCAACCGTCAGTTAGGATCAGCGTCGAAGGACTGCATAAAAGATTCAAAAGATGAGCGGGTAAGTTTTCATAGGTGCGGCAGATAAGTGGCAAATGTGGAAAATTTTAATAGTAAAAAGCGCTCGGTAGAGTTCTATCACCTAGGCTTACTCAAGAAAAGTTGTCTTAACTACGATATCGAATGGGTGATTGGCTCGTCACGGCTCTGTGACTACTAGCCTAAATCGATTACCTCTAGGCTCATTGGATTGAATACGACTCATAGTACATTGAAGTAGCTATCAGTGTTTGAAATCTAGAAATAAAGCTTAATAAGATGCTGGGCTATACGACTTACACCGATTGCTCTCAATTTTTTGTTTTACACAGAGGTCATTGGGAAGTAATCTAACAGAACTGTAACACTTATCCTTAGCGCCTTATGTTAGGATCCAGCAAATAGAGGTATTGGCACCAGATGTTCCCTGCCCCCTTATTTAAGAGAAGACCTTAGATATGCTGAAGAGAGCATGCACGTAGAGCAACAAGGCGGCGATGATTTTCGGCGCGGTGATTGATCGGCTAAAGCTTATGAGGAGGAGGGCTGAAGAATCTTCGAGGAACTGTTTTTCTGTAGAAATGGCGATTTCTCAGAGGCGGACATGTACAGCTAGCAAAGGGACGGTACAAGTCTACTGATAATAGTGGCGACCAACAAACTTTTTCAGTTTTAGAGCACCTAGGGACAGAGGTTACGCCAGAGGCGGGGCATAAGTAAGAGCATTAAGCAAGATAAGCATGCCATCCTTCGGCATACTAAGAAGACATGCAGTCGTTATTGTCTAATTTTGGAATGTCTTGCCACAGGAGGTTGTTGAGTGGACTCGATTTAACATTTAAGAGACAGGGTTGAGCACTAGTACCGATGGATAGGTGATTGCCATCGGTGTCATCATTTACACGTTTATTTAGACAAGCCAAATTGGCAGGTTTTATAATACCAGTAGTTATTAATGTTAGTCTGCTGGTGACCATAACTTAGTTATTAATGGCATGTGGATGGTTTTGGGTATTATATAGTTATCATTAGTTTGACTAAGCCAAATGGCTAAGCATGTGGATGGTTTGTATTTCTATTATATATCATTAGTTTGACTAAGCCAAATTGGCGTTTTGTAGTTACAGTAATTTGACAACCCTAGGGTGCTTTGTGGATTTGCATGGCATGTTTGGTTAGTGGGTTGACTGGGACAGTCTCAACAGGCCCGTGTGGCTTCTTACTGTCTCTATATATTCTTAATGTCTTAATGTCTAAGTAATGGCTGCCTATATAATTGATTAGGTTTTGTTGGAAATCGGATGCTGAGATCAGAAAATAAATTTTGTTGTTGTTCTGTGCGATGGTGGTGGATGTTTGTTATTGTTTGTGAAATAAAGAATATAAAGTACGTCCTACACCACCCATTAGATAGTGTCTCGAGTATTATATGTTTAAAATTAAAATATTCAGATTGCTATCGTAAAGTTTGAATATCTAAACTGTAATCATATGGAAAAATCCCAAGAGTTTTTAAAAAATAAAATCAAGAAGGATGAGGATTTATTTGCCTTATCAAGAGTGTGAATATTTTCTTTACTTAGTGTGAGAGAGAGAGAGAGAAGAGGAGAGAGAGATTTTATTGAGGATTAAATGATTTTCTTATTGCCTTTCTTCTCTATATTATGAATTACAAGACAGGATAAATTTAATTATAAAGATGTGAAATTCTACACTAAGTATTTTATTAAGGGTTGGTTTTAATTTTTTGATTTTTGAAAGGAAATTTTAATGGATTTAAATATTGAACTTGGCCCATATTTTAGTAGTATTTCTTAGTGATTACATAAAATAAAAAAACAATACAAAATTTATGCCACTCTAATACATTGATTTGAACCCGTTTTTCAGTTCTTTAGGTTTGTTTGCATTTTCTTATTAAAGGAAAGCCCATGATTCCTAATAGTTTTGAGAATCCTAGTCTTTTCAGATTTTCTTGAAATATATGAAACAATTAATTAATCTAAAAAAAATTTTTATTTTTAGTTTTTATATCTAGAAACAAGCCGTAAGGGACACTCAAGTTCTGACAATAATGAAATTGGTGGCGATATGAATGGATTTTTTTTTTTTTTTTTTTTGGTCAATAATTGTTTTCTGTTCATCCGATCACAGCAAAAAATTTTCAGATCTTATGTAATTGGTGGAGATATATATTTTTTGGTTAGGCTTTTTTTCTTTCTCAACCATTTTGCTCTCTGTCATCCCGGCGCCGGTCGAGACCTATCTGCTCGATGGGAAAAATAATTAACAATTAACAATTCAGTTAAAAATTGTTTAACATACAAAACTGATTTTAAATCAAAGTCCTATCGCGTATGGCAAATTGATCACAAAAGTTTTCATTTCTGATGCAGAAAACTAACATACGGTGGTATCTTCTTTACGAATACATTCATGCGTTACTTGACCCCTCTATTTGAGGGGGGTCGAGATGTGTGCCTTTATTGGCTTTTTCGTGATAGGATACCGCAACGCCAGTGCTCGAGCGCGAGACTCGTCCTCGCTGCTACCCTCCACCTATTCACAGACGTCCTCGAGTCGAGCCCACAGGGGCGCCGGGCCGGGGCTGCTGTCCCGCTGTGCCATGAGATTTTTGTGGAATTAGGCACACTCCAAGCTGAGTTCGCTGCGTGCTTCCTTCTTTCCAGCCACTTCTGTTCTTGGAATTCTCTTTCCATCTTCTGTGTTTCCGCTGAATTTAACTCCCGGCACTTCAAAGCCTTCATTCTGTAGGCTCATCTGCGTATTTTCGTAGTTGTGTACTCCTAGGCATGCCTAACACCCCCTCCCTTGAATAGGGCTTCGCCCGGGAGTGGTGGTGACAACGTTAAAAAAAAAAAAAAGCCATTTTCATAGGGTGTCGGAGATTGGTGTCCTTGGTTTTGTTTAGAATAAAAATCTGATTTTTTTTTTTTTTTTTTTAAATTATAGACCTTTATGTAATCGTTCAAGTTTAATTTAGCCGAAAATTTAGGACTAGATCGTGCAAAAATGTTTGCGAAACATTGTTATTCTTTCAATGAAAATACAAACAAACTAAACATTAGAAGTATATGAAACAGTAAAAACCACATTGGGTCTATTCGAGACTGTCCCAGTTCAACGTAACATAGAACAGTCACCAAAAATGCTATGCAATATCCACAATATCCCTAAGGAGTTAATAACCTTATAGTACCTTATACAAGTCTACCCCAAGAAAAATACAAGCTTAGTACATGCTAAACTACACTACAAGCTTTAACTAAGTTTTCCAGTCTTAATCATATTATGTTACATCTTAAGTCATCCTACTGTACGCAAAATCGCCTAATGTGGGTAAGTCAAAATACTAGAATCATACCCATATCATCCAGATAACTATCCAATCCTTTCATAAATGTTGCAAGCAAGTCGATTTAAATTTGGCTGGCACCATTCCAAACTTAACAATCCTATTACTGAATGAATCTTTCTTATATCAAGATGGAATGTCCTCTTAATTTCTCACTCTGCCTCAGTCTCCCTTCTGTGGCACGCTATGAAGCATTTATCGGTCTTCGTGTAGTTCATTAGTGATAAAAATTGTAGACTTGTATTCCATGTCCTCTCTGAGAAAATCGCCTCTACAGAAACATTCCTAACTCCTTCAGCTTTCTCTAAATCTTGTCCTTAAAGCCAGGACATCATCTCAGCTTTCTCCTATTTGGCAATCTTCTGCATAGCTGCCTTGCTTATAATGGGGCCCCAAACTGTGCCGCATTACTCTAATCCTCGGACCTAAAATAGCTATTATACAGTCTTTTACTAGAACTTCCTGCTATAAAAAATATAAAGTAGGCCAAACCTTAACCTATGGCTCTGGGAAAACAATTTAATTTAAATTATCCACAACAAATAATATAGCATTGTTAAAGAAATTACTAAATCTCAGAAATCGTGTGAAAATATTGTTGCCCTATTTCTTGAAGGTATTGTAAGATTAGCAGAAAGCGAATGGTTAGCTTACTCAAATTTCAATATTTCCGCCAAACAACTATAATTAAATTCACTACAGAAATAAACACAAAAATAGGTAAAAAAATTTCTAAAACCACAGTTAGTTGCACTCAATATTAGGTTTGTAGAACTGAATTCAATCCATATACATAGACAAAGTAGGAAACCAGACGCGAAATAGAAAACCAACCCAAGTCACATGCATACAATACAATTGAGCTCACACAAAGCTGCATTTTGTTTTTATTTGATGACAATTGGATGAAAATTAAGGAAGATATTGTCCAAATTTCCTCATTGAAACTTCCCTTAAATTTCCCTTCAAAGAAACTCATAATCAATGAAAAATGCCAATAAAATTTAGTGTTTTACTTATATGACTTTTTTTCTTTTTTGAATTTTTAATTTTTAAGGAAAACTTGTTGATTATATGTTTTTTAGTGTCAAAACTTGCATATTACTTTCAGAACAGAGTAGGTGACCTAGACAAGGATGGAATTTCGTTTGCACCTTTATCCACTTTTAATTCCGTTCGGAATAAAATAACTAAAAGAGTGATAGCACTTCTAAAAAATCCTCTACATAACAAAGAAGACTGGACAAAAACAACTCTTGGCAAAACCTTAACACCAGTACAAAGTTCTAAAAGAACTAGTTCTTGTTTATCTTTAAACAGCTTAAGGTCTTCTGCCAAAGGCGCAGTTGATGATGCTTGTGAAAAAGCTTTGAGTAATGTGAGAAGACGCATTTCCGAAAAAATGTCATTCGTCAAACCGGAATCTAGTACTTCAAGATTACCAAGTCGTCTTTTTATGCTTGTATTTCAAAGTCTGAATCAGTCCAATGAGGAGGTCGTCATTCACCATAGTTGCAGCAGTAGTCAGCTTGGAAGAATAATTTTAAAAATTCATTCAAATGATGATATCCTGATTTAGAGGTATTATTATTCATTATTAAGTTATATTATTATTATTATATATTCCTATTTTATGTATTATTATCATTATTATATTTATTATCTACTTGTATCTCCAGATTACCCTCCTATACTGTTAAGTGAGACACCTCACACAATCAGAAAAATTCAACCCATAGGGTTTCACTGATCTCAGCTACAGACTGCTCATTGTGGTACTAGGAAATGTGGATTCATTCACTGCGCCGATCCACATCACAACCCTCACAAAACCTGCATTCACTCCTATTAGGCATCCTTTCTTTCTTTGCCTCTCGCCAGAAGCTGAAATCCTTCTCCTCAGTATCATTCCTTTACCTGACCTCACCCACATTTTCATTGGCCTCACAGCCGGTTCAAAGTCTTGTATACGAGCAAAAAATTGGATTTATGTTGACTGAATGCATTTGCTTCAATCAAAATCTGAGACATGTTCTTTATACAATTATTCTTCATTTACACTATTTCTTCATCTTTTCACACACCTCCCTAATGCGTTCAATTCCTCCTTTTATCAATTTCCCACACCAACATGTTGACTCTTAGATTTTGTCATCTGGAACACATTGCTACATTAGATCTCGTATACCTCTTGTTTCCTTACCATAGCTTTCATAACTATACATACAAATAACTAAACAAGAAACGACCCTACCCCTCATGCAAAGACGCAGCGCACTCAAGACTTTGTAATCTTCTACATCCCACAAAGATTTAATTTTGCACAGCCAAATCTCTTCCTGCTATTCACGAAACTTTCCTGAATACACCTTAATTATCCTTCCATTTCGTCCCATATGTCCTTAAAAATTTAAATCAGAGACTATGTTCCAATGTCTTCACCACCCAACATGACTTCACACAGCTCAAATCTCCTCACTCAAACCATAACCTTAACTCTTATCTACATTTACTTCAAACCCCTCTCATTCTTTTACACACCCTGTCAATCCTCTCCATCCTTCTCAAACTCTTCAAATTAGCCACACAAAATCAATCAAATCTGCGCATTCAAGAAGCAGAGTACCCTCCGTCCTTCCTGTATCATCATTTCTAACACCTTCCATCACCCCTACTCTATTCTTTCATAACCCCATCCATCATACAAACTTAAACTAAATAGGAGCCATTTTACACTCCTGACATCAACTCTGCTATTCACTATTAAATCCTTTTCACTTATTTATTCTGATACACAAATTCACTTATCGCTTGCATATTTTGTTCCATTCAAGATCCTACACCCAACACCAGTATAGTCACTACACATTTTCCACACGATCTTCCCTATTTATCCTATCAATTCCAATAGATCTTCCCTATTTACCTAATTTCCATAGATTCTTCTCTTATTTATCCTAAGGAAAGCAGTTGTTAGCACAACCTAAACACTGCAATTAGACTGCAATCTAAGGAAGTATGTGACCTCCTAACATGGCGGAGAAGTAAGAATGTCCACATGCTGTGGAATGAAGAGGCCGATGCAAGTGGTTAAAAGTAAAAAAAAAAAGCGTTGTTGAATTGTTCTTAAAACCAGTGATGAAGTTTCCTAATACTATGTTGCGGACCTAAAAATGATGCCTAACGTTTACTTAAAAGGAGCATACAAGGAGAAAAAAATGAAGGGAATCGTGATCAGTTTGGTCAGAAGGCATGAATGGGGACTTCGCGGGAATAGGAATCTCTGCGACAAGGAAGCACGAAAGGTTTAAGGATTGGAATAGGGGAATCTGCTTAGAAACCTCTATAGGATGGTTGCGTTGACTGTTGAAAACAGATATGAGGAGAAGTGAGGAATGAGACATAGAAAATTTGTATGACATTGGCAGTAATGAGAAGGTGATCGTGAATAGTGTGTGGGTTTATGGTGCAAGAAGAAAGTGTTTTGGTGATGAGATGTAATGGTTTAAAGTGAGAGTTGAAGAATGGTAAATCTGCATGTATAGATACTTACTGGTAAAATGATTAACAATGGAGCGAGATGGATGATTGATTGAGATATGAAAGATTGCTGTAACAAGAGCGTTTACTGGAGGGGTACCAGTTCCGAGGGATTGGAGGAGAGGCATTACATAGTACCACTTATATAAAGTGATGGGAGATAAAATAACGTTAGGACATTATAGCGGAATTAGTTTATTGAGGGTTAGGGAGCTATTTGCTTTTATATTTGGTCGAAGAGTGCGTTGCAGTGACTGAGGGACTGAGGTGAAGAACAAGATTGCATTTAGGTGTAGAGGATGTGTGGATCAAATCTTTACATTTAAAAAATGATAGAGAAAATGAGGGAGAAGCAAGAACAAAATTGTATTAAGTTTTATGGATGTTTGCAACAGGCATATGATAGGATTAATAGGGAACGCTCATGGAGATGTTAGTATATTATTTGTGTTTGGTGGTAGCTTTCTGAATGGAATCAAAGCTATGTATCGGTATAAAAGCTTGTGTAAGAATAATGTGTGCTGAAAGTGATTGGCTTCAATATTATAGCGGAGGTACAGGCAGCAGGAGCTGTTATGTGCTACCTTTGGTTATTAATTTATGCATAGACGGGGTTATACAAAGAATTGGGAGTGGGCTGGTGGAGATGGTGTCTAGAATGATGGAGATGGCAAGATGTGGAGGTGTGCCCTACCTTTATACTGCGGATGATTTGGGTTTTGTGTGGTGAATATGTAGAGAGAGTGAGAGGATTGGTAGAGAGATTTGTGCAGGGTGTGTAAAAGGGTGGGGTTTTTAAGAAAGCATAGATAGGATAAGGTAGATGCGTGCGCTGTGAGTGGGGAGAGTCCTCAGTTGAAGTATTGTTCGATGGTGAGCAGCTGAGACAAGTGTCTGAGTTTAATATTTAGATATATGTTGGCATGAAAATGGATTTGTTTTCAGAGATTGTAGTAGCGAAAGTGTGAATGGCGGAATGTGGCTGGTGCGAATTAAATCGTTGAGGGTGGGTGTTAAAGAGTAAGTCTTGAGTGCTCTAGGTACAAAGTGGTCAGATCCTGTATGGTATGTTGTTAGTAGTGAGCGTATGGTCTGCAATAAGAGGTGTAGATCTAAAGACAACATGTTCAGATGGACAACTGAGGGGCGTGTTAGGGTGACGAGAATTGTTAAATTGAGATGGCATATAGAGATTGTTTATTTGTGAAGAACGGGTAATGAGAGAGAATTGAAAGTACATTGAGATGGAGTTGGATATATGAAAGGATGGATGATAGTCGTTGTTAAAGCGGATGTATAGTGGTTTGTGTGTTGGAATCGACCGGCTGTGGAGACTGAAGAAAAAGTGGATGGAGAACTAGTAAAGGAATGCCTGGAGGAGAGAAATGTGAGTTCGCCAGAGGCAGAGAGAAAGGGCATAATAGAGTAATGGCTGAGGTTTTGTAGGAGTATGTGTGGGCCCACCTGGGCCAAGGGCATGGGCGTCCGGTAACGATATGCCATAGTAAGGGTCCGTCGGTGTCCTGTGAAGCTCAAGGTGTGGATTTTGCTGACTGTGACGAGTCTCACTAAAAAGCAGACAGAGGGGGCAGTATGGCTGGGCTTTCTTTTCGACTAGGGTCATATTCTTCTACTACTTTTCATTTCCGGTGCATGTCACGCACCTTACTCCAGTCTTTGGGAAAAAAATGAAATAATAAAATTTTTTATTATTATTATTATTATGTATTATTATTATTATATTAATGATTATATATTATTATCTTATTATTAACAGATTATTTTTGATTTAGAATATTTACTTTTTCAAAATGTTCAAATTATATCAATATAATTTTATCAACTATTTAAAAAAAAACTCAAACTATTTCAGGACTTCAAACTATTTCAAATTAATTAAAAATACTTAAAAAATTCAGTATTACGTAATTTTTTTTTTACTTTTATATTTGGTTTCCAGTCCATATATCACCAAGGCAAAAGTCAATTATGCTAGAGCAAAAAGGTCCAAGGTACGTAGTTTTCTTTTCTTCTAAAATTTTATTGATAAATAAAGAATTTCACTGACTTTCGAAACTTTCCATGCTAAGTAAAACAAGCATTAACACCAGTGATTTACTGCGTCAGAGTGCGATTCAAATATTATGCCAGATTCAAGTCCAAAACTAAGTACCGCTATATTGGATTATGCATTCCAAGTTAAAAATAGAAAAAAAACATTAATTAGTTGGCATCAAGACACATTTTAAATAAATCCAACGTATAATAAAATAATTAATGATAATTCTCATAACTTTATTAATGCTATGAAAAAACATTTAGAGATTTTAAAAATATATTAAAGTAGGTCCCTGACGAATTAAATCCATTTGTTTAAATAAGAAAACTGTCCATTGCTTTGAAGGGGGGGGCTGCTCAGGAACGCATAAACAAAATGCATTGAACTACACATTTTCAGTACCTCTTCTTAAAACAGCTTTTTAAGCAGACGTTAAAAGTTTAAACAGATTAATCCGTTTTTGCATTTTCTTATTAGTAGACTGGCTTACTACTGTTTAATAATTATATGAAAACAGTTTTATAATATAATATAAATTTATAGTTTGTTTGTTTGTTTTGTATTGTAATTAATTGTAAGAAGTTTTATAATTGGTTTAAAAAAAAAAGGGCCAAAGCCATATAATTGTTTCATTATAAAAATTCTTTGTTTCTTCTTTTTTTTTATTACTAATTTAATAATAAATGTTTTAATGTTTATGCCCCTTTATTTCAGGGTTTAATATTTAAACCCTTTAATCTTAGGGTATAATATTTAAACCCTTAATCTTAGGGTATAATATTTAAACCCTTAATCTTAGGGTATAATATTTAAACCCTTAATCTTAGGGTATAATATTTAAACCCTTAATCTTAGGGTATAATATTTAAACCCTTAATCTTAGGGTTTAAGCTGGTTTGAATCTAGTACATTGAATAAATATGGCTTTGTTTTTCTAGTAAAATTATTGAAATTTTTTTCCTTATTTTGAAATATTTTTAAATATATTCTTTTCAGGATATCAAAATATGATAAAGTAGTTGTTTTGGGAAATTCTACTTACAAACTCTACTTAGAACAACTCAAGGGTCCCAAAGTAAGTTTTAAATAGAACTTTACAGTAAAAATTCAAAAAGTATTAAATTTTTTTTTTTTATTTTAAATTATGAGAATGTAATATATACTTTAAAAATTTTCAGGTATGTGTTATGTCAGATGATATTTCTACAAATGATTTATTAAGTTACATTAAAGGTAAACAACGTCTTCTGCCACGAAGAACATTATGGATTCTTGTAACTCGGATTGAGTTTCTTTTCTCTAAAAGTGTTTATAAAGCGTGTTCAGATTTAAGATGCGGTCCTCCATTGCAAACAACACATTCAACTTATAAAGTTGCCTCAGACTCTGAAGCCTTGAATACTTTTGATGAGATGAAACAATCATTGAATGTGATTGAAAGAAAAGTGAAGAGTGTCTTGAATTTTGAGTCGGATTTCATGTTATTTCCACCTATACCACCAGCAATGATTATTGATTCATCCATCACACACCAAGACCTTCATAAATTGATAGTGAAATATTCAAAAAGCCATATTGTTACAAAGGAAGTGGCTTCCTATTTCAGTAATATTTTTGAAAAAGCCAGTTTGCATTTTGCTCGTCTGACTTTGTCAGCTTTAGATAACATGGGAATCTCCGCAGATCCTCTTGAAAGTTATTTAAATTGTCAGCTAAATCAAATAGATCTTATTTATAGCAGTACTACTTTACCTCCAAATAAGTTACCCTTTTTTAGTGAATGGTTGAGTATATTTAGAGATATTGTGTCATATTGCTTGTGTGATTCTAAATGTTTTGAAGCATCAAATAAACGAAAATTTATGTCATCTGGAAAAGGTATAGGTAGTGATGATGAAGATGAAGGAACTGACTTTGCAAGTAAGACTGTTTTATATGAATCTGAAAAGAAATCTCTTTCTGATGTAAAATTTGATGATAAAATTGTGTTTTCAAGTTCCAATAAGAAGTGTCAGTATGAAAAAATGTCTTGTAAAACATGTCCGTTTAAGTCAGCCAATATTAGTACGTTTTTTTGATGTGACGCTCACTCCTTCACATTTTGTAGTTCTCGATAGAAACTTTCTCTATTTTCCAACGATTTTCCTTGTTGGGGACCTACACCTGAATAAAACTTAAATTTATCCGATCTGTTTTGATCGAGAACGAAATACTACATACACATTCCATCAAAGTTGAGGAATAAAATACAAATTTGTATCAAATTAATGTAAGACATTTCCAGATTACAGTGTCTGAAAAGACGCGGGAAGTCGGTCAAATAATTGGAGGAAATTAATGCGCAAAATATATTATTAACTTACTTTAAAACCGAAAAAAAATGTGATATCATAAAAATGGCTGGATGGAATCGTAAGATCTTACCATTTCTTGACTGCTTGGAATCAGATGCTAAACCTGAAGCCCTCACTGCTTGCTCTGACATAGAACTCAGAGTTGAACCAAGATTGCAATCAGAGATACTGAGATCAATGACAGAATTTCTGATGAAGATATTACAACGAGACTTAAAATTTTAACAATGAGTCCAGCGTAGAAATTTATTTATTTATCAGATACGACATTCTTCTGAATGAATCAGTTAAGTCATTGTTTAAGGTTTGGTTACAGAAGTTTTGGACAAAAAATTTATTCTGATGACTATTTGTTAAAACAACTGAGATTGGGTCAAAATCTTTAAAGGAGAAAACCTAAAATATTAATATCGTAGAAGACAATAAAACCAAACAAAAAGTTGAGAAAGTTTTAAATAAACGGAGAGTTAAATCGTTGAATTTGGAAGAGGTAAACCAGAGTAGTAAGATACAATTTATAGTTGAAAAGAAGATTTTTAATGAAATGGAAAACCTTGACAAACGGTCTGAGCAATCAGATCTCTTCCTTGAACACCCCAATCAGAATAAAAAAGCGAATATGGTCCCAAAATTTTTATCTCAAGTATTGATCTTAAAAAATTATTTTACGTGTGGATAGAAGAAATAAATTTTAAAGATTATTCCTTTTGGAATATGAAAGTGCCAAAAGATTGGAAGATAGAAAAATTTCCGAAAAGCCTCTTTAGACCTTTCTTTAACCTAGCTTTACTCACGCTGTAGTTACCAAATTACACGCGTGCCTTTCTGGATTTGTAAAAACAATCTTTCCACCATTTGAAAGTGAATTCTGATAAATTACTGACTTATAGGCGACATCCCATAAGAACTCTTCAGTATAATTAGTCCAAATATACCAAAACATTAACACTAAATGGATTTTTCGCTCCTTTATTTCACAATTAAGTGCTAGATATCCAATCAATTCTTTAATTTTTTTACCATTTCGTGTTGCATAAGGCTATGTTTAATAAATTTAAGCCTTTTGTTGTGGAGTATTATGTTAATGAATAAACGCAAAGCTAGACAGTTTTATATAAGGTGGTTATTTGTCAGGATTCTACCCCCCAGAAGAGCTACCAAAAGAAACATCTCGCTATTATTTCATCTTTTCTTTTCCCATCAGTCCTAGTTAGTTGGACTTCTAATTTCTGATTAGATTCTCTTTGCCGTATTGAGACAGTGTGGACTGAAAAAGCTCATTTAACTATTATACATTACATCGTATTTGAAAGCAACTAAATCTAGTAATATAGTTACTAAACCTGATCCAAAACCATTAAACTTAAATGCTGACAGTGAGGGTAGTACATCTGACAGAAGTAATGTAAAAAATATTATTACGGAAAAGAAAATTGAAGGTGACAGATTGCCTAATTCGAGTACTTTTATAGTTGATAAAGAAGATTTTAATAGAAATGGAAAAACCTTTGACAATACAGTGTCTGAGCAGTGTCAGATGGCATCCTTAGAAATACCTAATCAGAAAGATAAGGAATTTGGTACTATAATATATATTGCAAATGATCATATTAAAAATTATTTGAGATGTGTGGAAGTATTTAAATTTAAAGATCATTCCTTTTGGGATATGAAATTTCCGATAAATTTTGGCGAAATACATAGAAACATTTTTTCCTTGTCTCCCAATCAAACCTATGTTTTTGTTATTGTTCCAGATATTACTTTTATAACTAATTATTCACCAATGAACGCGTGCCTTTCTGGATTTTGTAAAAACAATCTTCTCTGTTCACATTTGAAAGTAATTCTGATAAATTATTGACGCACCAGTGAGTGCGTCATTCCTTCTTATATAAATGTGTTGCATGATGATGGCAATTTCATTACCTAATTAACAAGACCACAAGACCACAAGACCACAAGACCACAATACCACAAGACCACAATACCACAAGACCACAAGACCACAAGACCACAAGACCACAAGACCACAAGTCCTGGATGGTAATGTTAATGATATTAATGAAAAGGCTAGACAGTTTAATTTAAGGTGGTTTAATTTTGTTCAGGATCTCTACCGCCCAGAAGACGTACCAAAAGAAATATCTCCGCTATTATTTCATCTTTTCTGTTCCCACAGTCCTGTTCGTTGGACTTCTATTTCTGAATTAGATTCTCTTTGCGTATTGAGACAGATGTGGACTGACAAGCTCATTTTAATATATTTATACTTACAGTCGTATTTGAAAGCCCCTAAATCTAGTAATATAGTTACTAAACCTGATCCAAAACCATTAAACTTAAATGCTGACAGTGAGGGTAGTACATCTGGCAGAATTAATGTAAAAAATGTTATTACAGAAAAGAAAATTGAATTTGATAGCTTGCCTAACTCGAGTACTTTTATAGTTGATAAAGAAGATTTTAATAGAAATGGAAAAACCATTGACAATACAGTGTCTGGGCAGTGTCAGATTTCTTCCTTAGAAATACCCAATCAGAGAGATAAGGAATATGGTACTATAATATATATTGCAAATAATCGTATTAAAAATTATTTGAAATGTGTGGAAGAAATTAAATTTAAAGATTATTCCTTTTGGGATATGAAATTTCCGATAAATTTTGGCGAAATACATAGAAAAATGTTTTCCTTGTCTCCCACTCAAACCTATGTTTTTGTTATTGTTGCAGATCTAACTTTAATAACTAATTATTCACCAATGAACGCGTGCCTTTCTGGATTTTGTAAAAACAATCTTTTTGTCCACCATTTGAAAAGTAATTCTGATAAATTACTGACTTATAGGCTGACATCCATAAGAACTCTTCATTATAAATTTGTCAAATAATACCAATACATTAACAACTAAATGGCTTAAAAAATCATTTGTTTTATTAGTGTTTAGTAATCAATAAGTTTTAATTTTAAAGGCATTTCGGTGCATAACCCCTATGTTAAATTTAAGCCTTGTTGTGGATGCGGAGTCGGTTCCCTTTCCGCCGGGGGTTATTAGACCATTTCGCCCCAAAAGGCAGGGTGCCACCTCCACCCGATTGCCGTCCCGGGCTTGAGGCGCGTTCCCCCCCTTCGCACCTGATCCCTCGCCATGCCTCGTCCCCAACCAGGCCTCATGGTGTTCCTGCTAACCAGCACCGCCCTTCGCTCCCCTATCCATCCCTTGGCCGCCCCCCTCCGTGTCGGCGTGGCAGCCCGGGTCCTATTCTTGCCCCCATCTCCCTCGCCCCAGAGTTAATTATCGCTTTCAACGCGATTTGGGTGTAGCTAGGACTACACCCCCGGGCAGAAATTGCCCCCTCGTCCCAACCCTCCGCTCACCTCCTTAGTGCCTTCCCTCCTTCGCCTCTCGTCGTCTCCCGCTCCCCCGGGATCGCGCCCTGCCTTCTCCCCCCTCCTGTGACCTAGCCGCCCTCCCCGCCGATCCTCCTCGCTCCCAGTCACCCTACCCTGGACCCCATACGGGAGATGAACGCGGCGTCAATGTTAATGATATCAATGAAAAAAGACGTAGAACAGTTATCTTAAGTGGTCGCTTATTTTGTTCAGGATCCTCTCACCGCCAGAATAGACGTCCAAAAGGAGAATATCTCGGCTATATCTCTTCATCTCTTCCTTTCCCACATCCTGGTAGTTGGACTTCTTATTCTTGAATTTAGATTTCCTTTCCGAAGGCAGAAGATATGCGGACTGACAAGCTGCATTTCCAATATATATTCAACATACAATCGTATTTGAACAGCCCCCTAAATGTAGTAATACTAGGTTACTTAAAACCTAGATCCAAATACCATCTAAACTTAAATGCCGACAGTGAGCGGTAGTTCACCATCTGCAGTAGATTAATCGTACCTCCAAGAAATGTACTTACGAAAGAAAATGCAAGAGTGATAAGCTGCCTAATCGAGCTACGTTATAGTTGAGTAAAAGAGATTTTAATAGAATATGCGACCATGACATACAGATGTCTGGGCCGTAGGTGTCCATGATTTCTTCCTTAGAAAGTACCCATCGACGAGATAGGAATATGGATACTTATATATAATATTCCAATATCGTATTCTTAAATTTATTTGAAAGCTTCGAAAGAATAGAAATTAAATTTAAAGGATCATATCTTCCTTTTGGAGACTGAATTTCCGATAAAGTTTGCGCGAGGAATACATAGACAAAAATAGTTTTTCCCTTGTCTCCCACTCAAACCTATGTTTTTGTTATTGTTGCAGATCATATAACTTAATTTAACTAATTATTCACCAATGACGCGTGCCTCTTTTCTGGATTTGGTAAAAGCATCTTTTGTCACCATTTGAAGAAGTACCATCTCTGATAATTTACTGACTTAATAGGCTGACATCCATAAGCAACTCTTCATTATTAAATTGTCAATCAACAACATTAACACTAAAATTGATTATTCCTTCCTATTATTTCCACAAAAGTGCTTAGATATCCAATCAATTTGTTGTTCTACACACCATTTCGTGTTGATAAGGCTATTGTTGAAAATTTAAGCAGTTGTTGGGGATGGTAATGTTAATGATATCAATGAAAATGGCTTAGACAGTTTAATGTAAGGTGGTTTAAGTTTTGTTCAGGAATCTTACCGCCCAGAAGACGTACTCAAAAGAAATATCTCGCTATTACTTTGTCATCTTTCCTTTCCACTATCCGATGTTAGTTGGCTTCTATTTCTTTCCAGTATTATTAATTGCAGAAAAAATATGACTTGACAAGTCATTTCAATATATTTCAGACATACAATCGTATGTTGAAAGCCCCTAAATTCTGTAGATATAGTTACTAAACACTGTCCAACGCATTTAACTTAAATTGCTGACAGTGAGCGTAGTTACATCTGGCAAGCTTAAGTAAAAAAATGTTATTACCAGAAAAGAAATTGAATTTTAAAGCTTTGCCTAACTCGAAGTACCTGTTATTATTTATAGAAGATGATTTATAGAATGGGAAAAACCCTTGACACACAGATGTCTGCGCGATGTCGTCAGATTTCTTCCTTAGAAATACCCAATCAGAGAGATAAGGAATAGGTGGACGATTAATAATTATATTTGCAAAATAATCGTTCATTAAAACTACTAATTGATAATAGACACTCTTGATTATTCCTCTTTGGGATATCATACTCCCGATAAATTTTGGCGAAATACATAGAAAATGTTTCGCGTGTCTCCCACTCAAACGCTATGTTTGTTATTGTGCAATCTAAACGTTAAAGACTAAATTATTCCCAATGGAACGCCTTGGCCTTTCTGATCTTTGTAAAAAACATCTTATTTTTCCCGCATTTGGAAAAGTAAGTCTGATAAAAATTACTACTATATTAGCTGACATTCATCCGAATCTTCATTATAAATTCAAATAGACCTAAACATTAACACTAAAGTGATTGTCGCTCTTGTGATTTCACAAAAGGTGCTTAGATATCCAATCAGTTTTTATTTTACAGAACCATTCGTGTTGCCTAAGACTATGATTAAAAAATTTAGCCATGTGTTGTTGGATGGTAATGTTAATGATATCATGAAAAGGCTAGACAGTTTAATCTAAGGTGGTTTAATTTTGTTCAGGATCTCTACCCCGGAACCGGTTCTATTTCAAAATTGCTCGGCTATTATTTCATGCTGAATTATTTTCACTAGCAAAAAATTTGGACTTCTATTTCTGAATTAGATTTTCCTTTCGAAAGCAGAAAGATATGGACTGACAAGCTCATTTCAATATATTTCAACATACAGCTGTATTTGAAAGCCCCTAAATCTAGTAATATAGTTACTAAACCTGATCCCAAACCGTTAAACTTAAATGCTGAAAGAAGTAATGTAAAAAACATTATTACGGAAAAGAAAACTGAAGATGATAGCTTTCCTAATTTGAGTTCCACTAGTAATCAAAATATTGAAGAGTTTGAATCAGATTGTGAAGAAATGCTTATGAGTGAAGAACTTGAGAGGGAAATTCTCGAAGCAAATGAGGATGAATATTCTATTTAAGGCTATTTTACTTCAAAAATTATTAATTAAATGTATTCTATAAAACAGTAAATTTTTATTTTACGACATAATTATAAATTTTATAAGTCATAAAAGAAACCCAAACATTTGCCAAACCCCGATCAATCCAAAATCTGCCGACAGGACACTTACCAGACCAGTAAAAAACTTAAGTAACCAGTAAAACTAAAATAGTTTGTTAATAAATTAAAATTTGTTTAAAAGACATTTCCTTGAAAGAAACCGACTTCTTGCACTAAAACCAGTTTATTATTTACTTAAAAGGAGTATTAAGTTTCACTTTTATTTTAACAGACACTTTTTAAGTTAAAACTATCCAACCATTAGTAAAGATAAGAGCCATTCGTCATACACAGTACTAATGTAACATCTGGAAGTGAGCATCATACAAGCAAAAAAGAATAAGTGACTTGTCAAGGGAATCACACACACACACAAAATATTTATATATTTTTTAGAACAAAAGATACCGGAATCCTTATTTTCACTTAGAGGCACTGTCATAATTGAAATTTTTTTATTTCACCAAATTTTAATTAAAATAATTTGTTTATATATATATATATATTATATATATATATAGTATACTGTATATATATATATATTATATATATACTATATAAATAATATATATAGGGTAGACTATATAACAGGGGTAATGTAATAGGGTTATAATAAATATAGGGAAAGGTATCTATATTAGGCAGTAGTTGTTAGTTAGATATATAGTGTTGGTAGTAATATTATAAGGCTTCATGTAAGTAGAATCAAAGCTATGTATGTAACAATAAAGTGAGAGTGGTTGTGAGTCGTGAGGATTATATATGGGTATCACACACATATATTGTTGTTTACAACTGAGAAGGCTGACTTTGCGATTTGTTCAGATTTCATGATATTTCAGCGACGCGAGAACAGCGCAGTGGTCTGTCTGCATTTATGTTCTGCTCTGATGTGAACATCTGATTACATTATATCTAATATATATTATTAGTATATGGATGTATATAGGTATTATTAACAGTAATATTGAAGGTGGGCGTGAACAGGAAATGGTTTATTAAGAATGATATTAGGAGATTGAGTGGGAGGTGATGCATCCACTACTATTAATATAATATATAATATGAGGATGATTTGGTTCTTTATTATCGTGTGGTCATATGAATTACTGAATAGAGTTATTAAGAGGATTGGTAAAGATATATAATATTTTAGGCCAGGGTGTGTTAAAGGGGGGTTGAAAGTAAAACTAGATAAGAGTTAGGTTATGGTTGGTGAGTGAGGACAGTCTCATCAGTGTGAAGTTATGTTAGATGTTGAGCAGCTGGAACAAAGGTGTCTGAGTTTAATATTTAGGGTATATGTTGGATGAGAAGGGAACGGATGATACAGAGTTTAGTAGGAAAGTTGTGAATGGCAAGAAGGTGGCTGGTGCAATTAAATCGTTGGGTGAATGTAAAGGGACTAAGTCTTTAGTGCGCTAAGGGTCTACATGAGGGTATGTTGTTACTGTGTTATTGTATAGTAGTGAAACTATTTGTCTGGAATAAGAAGTATAGTCTAAGTTCAATATGTCAAATGGACAATCTTAGGGCAGGCTAGGTGTGAGAAGAATGATAAATGAGGAATGAACATAATTGAAGAATTAAAGACTTGTGTGGTGTGAAGAACGGGTAAACGAGAGAATAAATGAAAGTATGTGAGATGGTTGTCATGTGGAAAGGATGAAATGAAAAAAAGTTTTCCCCCCCCCCCGGTTTTTTAAGCAGATGCTCACTAGTAGTTGAGCGAGTGGTATGGTATTTAGAATATAACCTGAGTGAACGGAGCTGGGAGATAATCGTAATAAGAGAAAAGTATGTAGATGTGAGAAGTATCAAGCCTACGTATATATTAATATTTATACTTGAAGTGAAGAGAAAGTTAATAAGTTTGGCATGATAGCGATGAATACAGGTGCTAATAAGAGCGAATGGCGGGGTTTTGTGAGTGAGGGGGGTTATTGGTTATGTGGACCTCACCTGTGATCTAATAGGGATGAATCACTTTACACTTGAATAGATTTTTAACTCATATATGTAGCATAGCATATATATGAGGAGTTTGGTCCAAGAGTTTGGTTCTTCGTGGTCGGAGCTGCCTCGCAGAGATGGAAATGAGTCTGAGAGATTGGTAAAGGAATTACATGGCAAAGGTTGTGTATACATGAGGGCTGTGAGAGTAAAATACATTTAGAATATTAAAGTGTTATATGACTTGTGAGTGGAGTGACTAGTCTCTTGACTGTGTTGAGTTACTGATTTATCTTCTAGCACTGGTGAAGCTCAGCTGGAACAAGTGTTTCTTGAGTTATTATCATGTGTATGGGGCTAGTGTTGACTAGATGAAGAAGGGAACAGAATGATCAGAGTGTAGTAGGAACACGCTTGTGTAATGTCAGGTAAGTTGTGTGTAGGGATGAAAATTGAGATTATATGAAGAATATAATCACGAGTTGGTTAGAGAATTTAAATAGGGACTTAAAGTCTTTAGAGTTCAGCTAGGCTTACATGATGAGTATTTACGAATGATTTATACTAATGTATTTAAATTGTATAGTAGTGAATACTATGTCCCTTGAAAAAGATAAGATAATAGTATCACTTAAAGTTTCAATGTGTATTCTAGTAATTGAGACAATCTTATGAGGTAGATCTTCACTCTAAGGTATGTATTGAAGTAATAAATTGATAAAGATGTAAGAATGTAATAACGTAATTAGAGGTTGTTGTAGTTGATGAAATAGAATAACAGGTGAGTAATAAATGTAAGTAATGTTGAGATGTGTTTTGAGATCATGTTATGGAAAAGGAAATGAATGGAAGTTCACGATGGTTAAGATCGAATAATAATTGTATAAATAATAATAATAATGTATGGCACCTGGTGTATGGTCGTGTATTATAATCGAAATGTAATAATTATATGCCCTAGGGCACTAATAAAACTTTATTAAGCACTCAGGAAAAGAACCGATCAACATGTAATTAATATAGTGAATTGAGTCGGTGAAACTCGATATATGTCTGAAGGAGCACGAATGTGAGTTTCGTGTTATAACGACGAGATATATGTTAATAATGTACATCTAATGATAAGTTTGAGAATGGCGAGAGTTATTCTCTGTAAGGGGCATGGTTGTCGTGACCCAACATACGTAGGCCCAACTTGATGAGAGTGGAATGTAGAACACTATCATTGAGAGCTATAATTATCTATATAACAAGAGAGCCCAGATCGCAGCGAAATACACACAATGAAAACCTCACGAGAAGGATTGTATTTCGCGCATTCGGTGTACCTGTAGTTCTTTTTATAAATATAAAATCACGTAAGTTATTTGTTATTCATTTAGAGAAAGAGAAGGACTCAAGCGCGGTGTGCTTTTTCTCTCTCTAATCCCATATCGAAGGTAGGTAATAAAACAGGAATGGTCTTTATTGTTAATGTCATTTGGCATAAAGCGCGAAGGAGATATTATATGAGCTTTATTCTTGTGCGAGATGTTAGCACATTGCATCACGAATTCTAGGCCTTACCGCATGGAAGTTGTGAAAAAATTATGAAGATGATAAGGTCAGCCTAGTCTTGCGGTGATGCAAATGAAGGAAGATAAAAGAAAAGAAAGAAAAGAAATATTATAATGGGGGTGAAGTATATAATCGTGAGTAAATATAGCGATATATAAATAAGATATATATAGAAGTTTAGGGTAGTATGGGTAGAGAGTTATTTTTTTTTGGAAAAGAGATAATGATAAGATAATTGTAGTAGTAGGATGTTAATATATAGGTAACCTATAGTAATACTACTTGATTATTAATAATGAGTTGGATGATAGCATAAGGTATATATATATAAAGAAAATAACACCACTCACAATAGCCCGTGTGAGTGTCATATTATTTAACTCACAATATAAATAGCCATGATGAATTTAAACACTATAGATAGAATCAGATGTGGCATATGGATATTTTATGGGGAATTTCAAGAAAAATGTTTCTACTGTTGGTCGACGTTGCAACAAGGTTTTGTCAGGGGACATAGGATAATAAGAAAATAAGAAATGATGTGTAGTAGAATACAGAGTTAAACGCTATTTATTATATAATGACATGGAGATGAGTAAGTGATACACTTAGGAGCACTCGTGATAGAAAATGTAGCTAACAGTGTATAGAATATCACAGGTGGAGAGGAAATTAAATATAGAATGAGAATAGATTATATTAATGATAATCAAGGTGAGAAAGTTATGAAAGTTAAATCTTCTATCTAACTGAGAATTAGAAGATTTTGTTTATTGAGATTATTATATTAACTTATCAAATAAGACTTATAAATATGTTAACAACACACACACACACAATAGATGGATCGCAACTAGGCTTAGTAGAACTATATAGGGAGCTACACATAGTCCCTCCATTGCATGGCCAACATTCTGAGAGTGTGATGGGTCCCTGCTTTTTTGGCTCTTTCATATCGATGATGTCTGTGAAACCGGATGAGATAACCATATTAAAATATGAAGAAATAACATCTGAAGAGACACATTGGAGGTAGTCATATAATCGAGAGTGTAGTAGATCTTATAAGTTTATATCGTCTAATAGTTGCTGAGTTATTTCAATTAGACACAGCCAAATGTGTCAAATTATATAGATCGTGACTTGACGATAAAGTAAATATGTGTATGTTCAATGCTCAACCTAATTAAGATTCCACAATTCCTGTTACAGGAATATTCGGATAAAGGAGAGATATGTGAGTTTGAGGATGACCATACTGGATACGTACTAATGAAAGACGGAACTTAAAAGGAATAAATTGATTTCTGAGTTAATTCAGATGTATATTCTGAAGAACTGTAAATCGTCGCGAATCATAAGGAGCCACACTCCACTAACACTGGGTTATCTATAGCTCGAGTTTTTATGCATTATTCGCGTAAGACAACTCATATACCTCACTACACGACCCGTAGAAAATAAAGATATCAAGTGCTATTAAGACATAAGACACTTTGTATTTTCTGCCTCGCGCCTTAGCTATTAAACTCTATACCGTATACGTATTACACATATCTATCTCCATAAGTCACAGAATTGTCAGCATAATAGGTTACAGAAGCAAGCAGTAAACTATACTATTTAATACTTATAGCCAAGGTGCGTTTTAAGTAATACGACACATCAGCTATTTAGTTACTACTGTAGGGTATGAATGCGCACAACTCCTGCCCTAAGGTGTAATTTTCATGTTTACTTCTTTCTTATATCAGATCAGACACGTTATCTATTAGATAGCAACCACACGGATAAACGAATTCTGTGCTTAATAGTGCTGTATCTATATTACAAGAGTATACACACACACCTAGATAGGTTGAACATCAAAACAGAATTTGGACCAAAGGGGTTATGAGGGTGGCACAATCTCGAAGTGACCTTTCACCCTAAGTCACGTATTATCGAGAAAGAGAGCTCATATCGAGGCAGGTCATATTGCTGTCCAACTCAAACTGAAAGCACGAGCATCACATTATTCCCTGAAGAAAGCATCTCAATATCACTTTTGTTGAGAGGAGTAAAGTGTGATTCTGCAGTAGAATATCTGAATAAGTACAGAGGGAAATTCCTTGGGGCTAAATGCCATATATGAGTAGTGTGCAGATCTAGACACAGAAGTGACTTAAGTCAGCGAAGAGGAGAGCAAAGGAATATTAACTAAAAGAATCAATTAAGCCCTAGTACCGTGAGTAATGAGACATACGACTCTGCGAGAATTTCATAACCTTCCAACATTAGCCGAATATGAAAGATGAAAGAGCAATGAAACGGTAGATAAAAATTGCAATACTTCGAGGTTAGTATAGCCTCAAGATTGAGTCCATGAATCAAAGAAAAGGTACGACAATACAACATATAGGTCAAAAGCTACAACTTTCACTTCACTTTACACCTCAAGACATCTTGCGTAGATATAACTAAAGGGAATGGGTAGATCTATCTTACATAGGTCATTCCATATATCTCATCCCTTTTGCCTTGTTTGGTGTGTGGTTTACTATTAAAACAAACTAACATTCAAGAGGGATCTAATGTCTGGTTTGTGTGTTGTCCCTATCAACTTACAGCATATTATCGTCTTATATGCTCATCTGTACCTTTGTCATTTCTACTAATTTGTTTAAACAGAGACTGACTAAGATTCATATTTTCATATCATTTATGACGAAATATAATTCAACTCGGTCTCGATCACTAATTAATCTTAGAGTGAAGGTGTATTTGAGGAGTGTGATATTTTGAGAGTAGAGATAACATAACAGTAGCATACGCCTACTCTTGTACATGATAATCACAGCGATCATATGTATTATACATAAGACGTCATGAATCACAATTCGTTGCATTTTTTCTGTGATTTTGTGAAAATAGAGCATCTTTACAAAGTATTACCCTATAACGCGTATGATCTACGACAAAACAAGCAAAGGAGGCAACAAAGAAAGGGTATACTCTACGGATATCAGAGTGGGACTACATTGTGTAGTCTATCACTAGTCCATATATAACAATGATTGTCTATGAATGAGGCAACAATCGGTTGTCCTGAATGAGCAAATGAAGAACACTATTAACAGAGATACGTGGCTTTGAGACACCATCAACAGTAAAAATTGGGTATAGGTTAATAGTAAACTCATATTATTAAAAGGAACCACTGTTCCTGTGACTAGGTGAGGTGTAGACAAGAGGATGGGCAAGGTGGTGCGCGTCAAACAATATGTCTCATACTCCGTAAGATAGATTCGAGAGAGCTGAGCAATCTCTGTGGAGCTGTAAGATCCCCTGTATCTCAAAGTCTCCACACATTCCACCTGACATGTTTGCTTGTCTATTCCTAGGTCGCTATGAGATGTAAAACTCTCCATCGATAATACTTGCATCGTTCCATGCAACTGTAGGGACGGTATGGATGGTCATCTTGTTTTATGTCCATAACTTTTGATCTGAGACAAAGTGATACATCGAGTGACACTTAAAAAACACGCGTGCTCCATATACATTGAATTCACCTCGAAAGTGTTTAGTGTTTCTGAGTAATTGAAATCAAACATAGGAGATGCGTTTAAGCCAATCTGCTAGAGAGATCCTCCTCTTATTCCAACAGAGCGACAAAACCACCAGTCTGAGCGAAACCTGTGCGCTGTGGAGCAATTTAATAACGCGTGGTACTTCCCTAGTTCATAATTCCGCTGTTTATTTGATACATAGAGACTGCCACTAGCTTGCGTACCTGTCAATAGTCGGAGCTATGTATTTAATCCTTTTCTTCGAGAGAGAGCTCAAGCTACCGAACTGTCATTATATAAACAGGGTTAATGTTACATTGATCATACTCTCTTAATTAACCCTACTTCCATTTTGAGAGCGCATAACTGGTATGCATATCGTTTGGTTGAGTCATAGACGTCCTTCGTTCACTCTTTGTTGTATTTTTCATACAGATAGAAACACCAGCGTTTATCTTGTACTAGTACTTCGTTTGCATCGAAGATCGAAAATGAGTTTTGTATCGTGGTATGCGTGAGCTCTCACAACTCCTCGAGCCTCCTCATCACTTTCTGGACTTTTTTCTTCTCATAATCTGTCTGTTCCTTGCTCAGTTCTTCCGATTCTTCGGGTGAGACTTTGGGTATCACCACGTTATTCCAGGGTAGTACTAAAATCTACCGCATATCCTCTCTAATGTGTAGTTCCTATATCGACTTAATGTTGTAGCTTTGAACTATATTTTTAGGCTAGTTTCTTGCATGCTCTATTCTCCGCGCGCGCGAGCTATTAGCATTACAGAGTTTCCTCGTGTGTGCGCGCGAGTGTGTGCGGTGTTCCATTATCCACTATATCTTATAAATTTTTTTCAAATTCTTAGTAATTATAATTTTCTTATATATATCTCGTCCATTTCTATTCCCAATTATTTCTGTATTACATTACGCTACATATATACAACTATATCTGAATTTCTTTTCATATACTGGTTCTTCGTTTGTGTGTGAGACCTAGTACCTGTAATTTCGCTCGTTTTCCTCCTTGTGAGTCTCTAGTCGAATTCGCCCTCGTCTTTCCATATTGGGTTCTATCTCTATTTCTTGTTATGTAGAATACTCTATTCCACGAGTACTCATTCTCCACGGAACTTCATGTTTCTACTAATTTAAAACGGCTTCCCCGTCTCTTCTCTTATCACCTAGCAGATCCTCGTCCATTGAGTTCCCTCATTATAGTACACTCTTCTCACATCTGCGCACGTTCTCGTAGTTCTCTCTCTACTCTAATGTTTCTAAACATGCTACATCTTTAGCGTCCACTCTATCGCACTCTCTCGTTATATGTATTTCCATTGCTCACGAGTGAGACCTCAGTATTAGGAGTGCGTGTGAGGATATTCGTCGCTTCCTTTCTCCTAACACTGATATAGTTCTTCTATACCCTTCTCTATATCGCTAATTGGTACCTATGCGGGGGCCCAATTCTACTGAATACTAATTGATTAGGGGCATAACCCCCTTTCATGAAGAGACTATTCCTGGCTGCAATTGTCCACTTGAGACATATCTCCCGATTAGGTACCTCCTCTTCCAATTTTCTCATATTATCCTTCACAAGCCCCACCAGATTCTCACATATACCATTACTCCATGGACTCTCTGCTGCTGTACATCTCATTTGTATACCGAACCTTTCAGTTAGATTTCTCATTTCCTTGTTATTAAATTCTAATCCATTATCCGTAAAGAAACATTCAGGTGCTCCAAATACACTAATCCACTTATCTAATACTTTCTCTGCTATTTCCTCACCTTTCTTATTTCTTATCCATGTCCCCTGACAAAACCTTGTTGCAACGTCGACCAACAGTAGAAACATTTTTCCTTGAAATTCCCCCAAATCCATAGCCACCACTTCATTAAACTTCTGGCTTTGTGGAAAGCCAACCACGGGCTTTGGTGGTGTTTTCTTATACCTTATGCACACCTTACAGGTGTTACATAGGTCCTTTAACTCCTCCTCAATTTCCTTCATTATCTCTTCACCCCCTTCTTCCTCGTTATGACAGGCTGACCTTATCATCTTCATAATTTTATCACAACTCCCATGCCCAAATTGCAGATGTAACTTCAATAATTTAATTCTTCTTCCCTTTTCCTCTAATAAACATTCCTTTTTATACCTACCGTACCACATTTCCTTTTGGTTACCCTCTCCGTTAGTGTCGAGTATCCTTACTCTAATATGTCTTACTGTGTTATAGTGTAGAATTGCGTTACCTAAATCCCCAAAAATAACTTTTTTCTCATTTAAATCTATCGTTACTTTCATTTTTTTCATTGTTTGTCTCCCTATTAACCATGGAATTTCACCTTTTACATCTTCTGTCCTAATCCAAAATTTAGTTCCCCCTACTCTACATGGTATCTTAACTGCTTTGAAAGCCTCGTACTTATTCTCCCCAAATACATACTGTCCTTTTACCAATTCTTGTTCTTCATTCATTTTCTTAAAGTCTTCCCCACTTACATTCACTAACACCTTCCCTAGCCACTTTTCCCCACAAATGGTTGCTACGCACCCAGTATCTAAAATTCCTTCAACATTTTCTGACCAATCACTCTCTTCTCTTGTCCTACTGTAATATTTAGCTCTCTAAATCTGTCCTTATCTCTTTCTCACCAAATATCCTCTGCAACGATTCTTTCATTTCTTCTTCTCCACTCACTCTAGCCTTCTCACAATCCTCATATATTCCCTCAAGACTCTGTATGTACGTTCGTGACCCAGTGTTTAATTCAGACTTTTTTTTCCAGGGGGGATTTACACTATACCGGGGGGGGAGTGGAATATATAATATATATATATATATATATTTAAAATAATATAATGTATAAATATATTATATATATATATATATATATAATATATTATTATATATATATATAATATACATATATATAGTTTGAGAGCTTTTTGGATAAAAACTTGATAATATATATATATATAATATATATATATATAATATATATATAATATATACTATATTCCTATGTGTATATGGATAAATATTTGTGCAAGCTTATATGGAAATCTATAAATAGAATTTTATACCTATATTTATATATATTATATAATATATATAATATATATATATAATTATATATATTATATAATATATATATAATATATATATAATATATATATATTATATATATATATATATATATATATATATATATAAGTTTTGAAGAGCTTTTTGGAGAACCTGACTTTATATATATTATGAGTATATATATAATATATATATATAATTATATATATACTTATATATATTAATATTATTATATATATAATATATATATATATATATTATATAATATATTATTTGTAATTAATAATTATTACTCATGTTTTAAACAAGACGAATGCGTCTTGCCTTTTTGGAAGCATAGTTGTTGATCACTTGATCAAAAAATTCTTACTGTTTGCTCTTCATCACCTTCAATGGACACTTTAACACAAGAATGTAAAGTTTCTTGTCCCATTAGATTCTGAGCCTTGTCATTAATCTCTATTCATGGTGCTGAAGAGAATCGTTCCACATGCAGTTGAAATAGGTATCACGAATATACAATCAGCATTTTTTTTTAAGATTTCAATCCAATATCAGCTTGTAAATTAAAAGCAAGCAACATCTGTACTAGTATCGTTTAACCTATTGCGGGCAACATGAGTTAAAGATTTAAAATCTGACATAGTGGCATCAATTTCATGAATTCCAAATAGATGGCAAAGTTCTCTACATTCATTTTCATTCATTTGAGCAAACTGTTTGAAGTTTTCAAAATATGCACATAGCTGTATTTATCTTACAGCTTTATCATTAAATCTTTGTTTCATTTCGTTTGCTACTACTTCTACAAATCCTCTTGCAATTTTAAACAATTTTTTTTTGGTATCAATAAAATTTTCTTGTTTAATCCTGAAACATAATTCTCAAGGCCTTTAATTTTCATATGCCAGTTCATTATCTTCACTTTCAATACCACATAACTTCATGATTGGTTTCTAAATGACCAACTGTTCCAAAAATAAGCTGGTGAAGAGATGAGAGTTTAAGAGTTTCTTTTTAGAGAACCCAACTTAAATTTGACAAGGCACTCAGTGTTACATCTAAAATAGCCAAACTCACTATAAAACTTATATCAGTCATATTTCTAAAAGACTACCACCAGATAAACTTGCTAATCGGCACATGCCTTGTAAATGTGTTGCACATGCCACTCAATAATTGATTAACCACATAAAAATCAGCTGTACCCTACGATAGATGCCAAGCCAACGTAGTCTGCAGCTTCTGAATCTTCAAGGCAGGCCTCTCTAGTGTTTTTGAATTTCATGTAAATCTATTCTCTTTTAGGAAGAGACAATGAAAAAGCTTGTAGATATCTTTAACATGTAAAGCCCTCTTAATCATTTTTAAACATTTTTCTGAATTAGGCGACGGCAAGGCCGATAAAACGTGGGCTCTAACAATGAATATAGGGAATGTTTACATTGTTTCATTTCCCGAAATCATTTCCGCGCGGAAATACTACCGCACTACCACTAAAATTCGCGAACCGGTCAAAACATGATACTAATTTTCTCATAAAAAAGTTTCGTTTTTTTGAAGCATCAGTCATAGCCAAAAATATTGACTCGCCGTCATTTTTATTCCTAATTCAACCATACATAAAAACCTTTCTCTTACTTCATAAACTGGAGCTGGAACTACATAGCGAACTAACAGTGACAATTCACTTTGATTATTTATGTTCGTGGATTCATCTGCCATTACAGGGTAATATCTACCACTAAGTAAATATTCATCTTGTTTGTCCAAGACTTCACCAACAGAAAGCAATAACTCTGACAATTAAATTACTAATGTATGTCGATTTCTCACTTTGAGCTTTAATCCTGTCCTCAAGAGGTTTGTTGTTTTTTACTAAAATCGTACGAAATAATGCTTCATATTTGGTGGTATGAGGTATTTCTTCTTTAGCTAAAAAATATGCGCTTCTAACTAACGCTGCAAAAGCTTCTCTGTTAACATTTTTCTCACTTTCACTCTGTTGAGTCATTAGTGTTTGGACAGGAGCCCTTAAGCCCTGCAATCTAGTATTTTCCATTGAAATAGCCTTACAGTGCTTATCTGATTTTGAATGTTTTTCCAGTTTTCCTGAACATCCGGTAGCTTTTCTAAAATTATTAAAGGGCACTGATATAAAAACTCCACCTGTTTTTTTGAAGCACATCTATATCATTTTTTAAATGCACTTCACACAGCTCACAAAATGCACCACCCTGCCTAGTACGATCAAAGTACAACGCCAGACCATGGCCAGATGTAAAACGTCTTCAATATATATATATATATATATATATATATATATATATATATATATATATATATATATATATATATATATATATATATATAATATATATATAATATATTATATAATATATATATATTTATATATATATATAATATTATATATACAGTTAATATATATATATATATATACTATATAATATATATATAATTATATATATATATATATACTATATATATATTAAAATAATATATAATATATATATACATATATAAATATATCTATATATATATATATATATATATATATATATATATATGTAAATAGATAGATAGATATATAGATAATTAAATAGTTATATAGTCAGTCAACTTTGTAATAATATTTTTTTTATATAAAATTTGCAAATCTCCGGGGGGGAAATTCCCCCCCGGGCCACCCCTTGAATTAATCCCTGCGTTCGTCGCATATTCTCCTCTTTCTTTCTTTGAATGTTAAATAAAAGTCTCATCCTATTGAATCTATCACTCACTAAATTCCTCCCGTATACACCCTTTAGTGCCTCTAATATCAATTTTACTCCATCTTTCTTCTTCAGTTGTTCATCTGGTATTCCTCGAATCACCTGAACCGCCTTTCCGTTCAAACTTAATTTAACTTCCACTCCCGGATATCTTGCAATTCCTTCTACATATGCTTCCCATGCTGTTACCCTATCCAACCATATCTCAAACTCTCCATCATCCTCTCCCCCGAAACTCGGACAACTCCTATACTTATGTTGTCGCGTCTCTCTCTCTGCTCCTTTCCTGTCATCACTTGAACCTCCCATTCTAATTTGAGGTTGTTAAATGAATAAACTGAGTCTTAAACAATTACGAATAAGCAATATATATATTACCTTATAATGACAGATGGCGAATTCACAATAATATTGATGAAAGCAAAGAAGACCAGTGAAAGAAATTAATAGAGAATGAATTATGTTAATGCTATTAATGTTAATTTTCTTCATTTAGTTAAATTAGTTTATTAATTATTTAATTATCAAGACTTATAAATACTACAACACACACGATAGTGAGACACGCTTAAGAACTATAAGGACTAACAGTCCCTCATCAACATTATTATGTCCCTCTTGTTTGGCTCTCTCATATCGATGATACCATAACCATTAAAATAATCAACTGAAGCATGACCTTTGTATACAACTTATTTCTTATAAGTTTATTCTTATTTCTATTTTATAATATATACAATTTCAATATTAATGGATGAGAAAACTAATTTATTCATTTAACATTTGATCCATTTCCTGCAGAAAGAAAGAGAGGCAGATTTAATGGACCATATGGATTCTCTATAACCCCTCTTAACAGGGTCTATTGTTACTAACCTGTTTTCTGTTGAATTACCGACCCTACATCACTTACTGTTTTTTTTCCTTACACATCCTACGTACCTAAAAAAAATCAATCTTACCCCTTTTTTTCTCCCTCCCCTTTCTTTCCTTTCCTTTTACTCTTCATTCCCTTTTTCCATATATTACCCAATATATTATATTTACCCTATCTTTTGTTAACACATCAGCTATTTGTTTCTCTGTAGGTATCCACTCAATTTCTTTTACTTCTTTCTTTTCTAACCTTTCTTTTAAACACCCGATATCAATCCTTAATCTTTTATTCAATACACCTGATGTTGAACTCAAAGCATTTACCAGGGTTTTGCTATCTACTTTCACTCTTATCTCTATTATCTCATTCGTCAATTCTGTCCATAATTCTCTCAAATACATTCCCGCATCAATTCCTTCGTTTAAGGCTAATGTTTCTGCTTCTATAGTGGACCTGGCTATCCTTTTTGCAACTCCTGATTTCCACAGCAAAGGACATTTATTCCCTAACTCATCCCTTATCCCTATCAAATAACCGATCTGCGATTTCATACCTTCCACATTACCAAATGAAGCATCTGTAAAAATCTCAAATTCTAGCTTATTTCCCTTCAGTTTATCTAATTCCACATTCATTTCTTTCTTCCTCACCTTTTCTATTACTCTATCTACTTCTTTCATATTTATCCCTTTTGCCTGTTTGTTGTGTTTACTTAATACACTAACATCAAAGGATATGTCTGGTCTTGTGTGTTGTCCTATCCAATTAAGTTTCCCTATATGTGATCTGTACCTTGTCATTTCTCTATTTGTTAACTCCCTACCATTTTCAATCTTACCATATAATTTCCTGTCCTTTCTAATTTCTTGTATGTATTTATTTTGACTAAGGATAATATGCTCCTCCCTTTCTTCTATCTCAACTCCTATGTATTTAAAACGTCCTTCTTCTTCATTTCCGATTTGTAAATGTCTCTTCAAGTTCCCTATTACCTCCCGTTCAAACTCTTTTGTTCCTCCATATAACAAGTTGTCTACGTGAGAACACATGACGCCTATTAACAGATTCTTCTTACTCCACCTATAAATGGTAGGGTTAATAAAACTCTTTTTACCCCCTGTCTCCTGTATTACCCTCAACAATTTCTCATACCATATTCGGGCTGCATCTTTTAACCCGTAAGCTCCCTTATTAAGTCTCCACACGTTACCACTTTTTGCTTCCTTTGGTGGCTTGATGTAAACCTCTCTTGTTATTTCATCTCCTTGCAGGTACGCTGTTTTTATGTCCATACTTTTGCATGACCATCCATACCGTCCCATAATTGCAATACACAGTTTTAGTGTTTCTGTAGCACATGTCGGAGCATCTGTTACGAGATCCTTCTTCTTCTCTTCGAATCCTCTTACCACCAACCTTGCCTTCCATCCCTGTCTTCCTTCAATTTCCTTTTTTGTCATAACCCATCTTGTATTCACCACCTTTTTTCCTTTCCATTCAGACCAACCGACTTCTTTATAAACATTATGTTCTTTCCAACTCTCTAATTCCCTTCTTTTTGCCTCCTGTTGTTGTTTTTGCTCTAACTCCTCATTCTCTTGTGTATTTTCAAAATAAAAACCGTTATCATCGTCTGTACCTTCCGTTTCTTCAGTCCTTGTCTGTTCTTCCTCTCTCACACTCCTCACCCCTTCATTTTCACTGTTTTCCTCTATATCTGTCTGTTCTTCGGTAACTTTGGGTAGACCACTTATTCCAGGGTAGTACCTTAAATCTACCCATTCCCTTTCTCCGGTTTCTATATTGATTATGTTGTAGCTTTGACTATATTTGCTACTTTTCTTTGCTGCTCTTCCCAAGATTTCAATTTTCCTTTCTTCCTCATCTTCATTCCATATCCTATATCTTTCCCCCTTCCTTAATGTCTCTTTATTAATTTTCTTCTCTTCTCTTGTCTCTTGTCTACCCTCTCTATTCTTCCCAATTCCTCTGTATTCAGTGTTCTCTCCTTCACTATCCGAATCATCTGAATTTCTTTCATATACTGGCGCTCTTCTCGTTGTCTTACCTGCCTGTAATTGCTCCTTTTCCTCTTGTGAGTCTCCTTCGAATTCCCCTCTCTTTCCATTGGTTGTTTCACCTTGTATTCTTGTTATGTGAACTCTATT